>VXBC01000518.1:409913-441993 GCA_013399945.1 Ploceus nigricollis | reverse complement strand
AAAGAATGAGAAACAATTCTTATCTCCACTTGTTGCTCCTGCTGTTGTGCACATGTGGAATGTGTCAGGGAGATTTGTTTACCAAAGGGTGATTCCTTAATTAGACAGTGGATGGTGTTTGGATGGATTGACCAGTTAGGTCAAAGCTGTATCAGACTGGCTGTAAGAGTTACTGAGTTTCTTAATAAGTACAGTACAATATAGTGTGAAATGATGTAATAAAGCAATTGATCAGCCTTCTGCAATCATAGAATCAATGCTAATTATTCCCTGGCTGGGGGCATGCAGCAACAGGTCAGAGCTCCCTGGGGTGTCAGAGCTGAGCCCTCTGCAGCCCTGGCTGTGCCCTCCAGCTGTCCCTCCTGTGCTGGAGCCCATTTAGCTTTAAAAGCCCTGCATTCCTTCTGCTCTGCCACCAGCAGACGCAGCGAGGTGGCAGGAGAGGAGCTGGGCAGGGATGAGAACATTTCCCAGGGAGCTGATCTGGAATATCTCTGGAATTCCCGGCTCATCAGGCAGGGGACAGTCACTTCTCAAAGCTTCTGTCCCCACGGTGCCCTGGGGGCAGAGGGGCACCTGTCCCCTGGGGCAAAGGGGGGTGGCTGCTGCTCCCCACAGTGCTCCAGGTCACTTTGTCACCGGTGGCCTGGACAGTGACACTTTAAGTGCTCAGCCATTTGTCTCATGCTTGAAAACAATAACACAGTCAAAGCTCCAAGGTATTTTATGCAAAAGCTGTGAGGTTGTTTGCCATTAAAGAGCCCCTTTGTATCCATATTCCTCTGGTTTGACCCTACTTGAAAATCACTTCATCAGGAAAAAAAATGAAAAAAAAAAAGGGAAGGGAAGTTCCAGGAAGGAAAATGGAAAAGGAAAAAGGAAAACAAAACAGGGAGAAGAAGAGAAGAGAAGAGAAGAGAAGAGAAGAGAAGAGAAGAGAAGAGAAGAGAAGAGAAGAGAAGAGAAGAGAAGAGAAGAGAAGAGAAGAGAAGAGAGAAAAGGCTGTTAATTGTGAGCTTTCTGGGAAGCAGGATGGAAATATCAAGTTGAAGGGAAATACCCCCTTTAGATGGTTTGATAACACACACCTGCAGTCCCAAAGTGCTGCACAAGACCAAGAAAACATCTGTGTGATGAATTTATTGCTCACTGATGGACTGAACCTAAACCTTTACATAATACCTGGAGTCTTTTCATTGATTTCCATGGGTCTGAGCTCCTCATTTCCTTTTCATCCCGTCCTGCTAGTGCAGAAAGTGTTCTGAATTGCTGAACTATTTAAAAATGTTACCTTTCTGCCAGGCAAAGTGGACAGGCCTGGATCGTAGCAGGAGAGATCTGCTGTTGATCATCTTCTTTTCTTCCAGCAGCATTTCAGATGGCAAAATTCAGTGTGAGCAAAATGGATTAACTGAAGCAGTTTTGCAATTGAGGCAAAAAGCCTGTCAGGAAAAACAGATATTTTTTGCCAAATACTTAGAATTTCCCTGAAGCAAAGGGTGAAGCTGAAGTTACTTCTCCCAGTGCATTCAGAGAACCTTTTGAAGGGCTAACATAGTGTGCTGTGTGTCTGATAAAGTCCTTCCAAAGCTGTAAAAAAAGCAGCCCTCAACAATTTCCAGTGAACTTCTACAGAGGTTGGAGCCAATCACTTACAGGGTTTGGAATTTGGAACTTTATGTGCCATAAACACCCAGGATCACAAACTTCAGCCAGGAACACCAGCACTGCCTCATCTTAAGTTAGAAAATAAATAGAAAAATAAAAGGAAAGCAAGATAATGAATTGTGAAGCAGAAATGGTACCCAAATATCCAGGACTGAAGGGATTAACAAAAAAAGGAGAAGAGACTCTGAGGAGTCTGACAGAGCTCTGTGAGGATGCTTTTCTCTCAAACCTATAAAGAGGGCAGCTTTGGAAGAAGATATCCCAAATGAGCCCTGCAAGCTGTGGGTATCACCCCAAAAAGGGCACCACAAAGCTGTAGATTGGTATTTTAAACTCACTCTGGCAGAGATCCACGTGTGGAAGGGGTGGCAGCAGCTGGCCCTGGGTCACAGCTTTGGGAGAGCTCAGCCAGCACAAACAGTGGGCTGGGGGAGCAGAAATCTGAATAATGGGTACAGATTATGGGGGTGCCAAGAGGGGTGTGAAGGTGACAACCCCAGAGAGATTCACTGCCCTGCCAGCTGTCCCTAAACTGGGGGATCTGATGATAACTCATGTCACAATGAGCCCAGGAACAATTTTTGGGGGGGAAAAGACACAAACCACAGTCCTCCGGGGAAGGAAAAAACCACAATGCTCTAAGAGCATGAAGGAGATCCTAGAATTCAAGTGCTCTGCAGGCTGGACACAGTCTCTGGCACTCCTGAATCCAGCAGTGTTGGGTTTGTGAGGTCAGGGTGACCCCAAGACTGCAGAGTCTCTTTTTCCCAGCCCACAGCCGAAGAAGGAATCAAGATGGGTTGGGTTTGCTGTTCAAGGTTGTTTATTTTCTCTTATCTAAAAACAGAGTTTCTCTGACCTGCTGAGCTCTGTCTTGCAAGCCAGGTCGTGCCAGACTGACGCCCCTGAAGGTGGTGTTACCTTTTATACTGAGAACTACGTGCACATCATTTATAATTACTGTCCAATACTAATCATCTATGTTGGACAGTTTGTCTGTGCTCTAAACCAATAAAGAAGTGTCTTTGTCACATCAGAACATGGAGGACAAGAAGGAGAAGGACAGGACACGCCCCAATCCCTCCATCTTGTCCCCTTAATTNAGGACACGCCCCAATCCCTCCATCTTGTCCCCTGAATTTTAAAACCCCCTAAATTCTACTTTTTCACCCTGTGACAAGCTTACTATCATTCTGCTCAAACTCTGCTGGCTTGCAAATCTTAACACAATGTTGGTAGTTTTTTCCATGGGCTAAAATCAAAGCCACAGGTGGTTTTGACTCCATGCCAAAGTCCCTGAGCCCCCTGCCAGGGGCTCAGGTCATCCAGGGCAGCCAGAGGGATGTCCTGGGTTCTGACACAGCAGGATGTGAAGATGGATTTTCCCTCACATTAAAGGAGCCCATGGGCAGGCAGAGCTCAGTGATCCCATCCATGGAGACTGCCCTGCACTCCATGGGAATGTGGGGATGTGGGGAATGCTGGATCTGCTGTCAGCACCATGCAGAGGATGCCAGCAGTCCTGCTTGGAGAATCTTCTTTTATTTTTCCCTTTTATTTTTTCCTCCTCACCAATATTCAGTAGAACTCTATTTTTTTTTTCCCAGAGGGAAAATACACTAAATATCCTGTAGTGCGCCTGTTTTCCTGCTCCAGCAAATATTCATCCATCCCCTACCATCCCAAATGCTGGCAATAAGGCATCACATTTATTTCCTACAAGGGATTAGCTCCTTATAAACCCACACTGCTGCTGCACTAACAGGGAACACTGAAGGTACAAGTGCTGCATTAATACTTTACCATCAACTGGCTTTGATCCTCCGTGGCTGCAGCTCACCAAAGCCAATTAATTCCTGCTGAATCCCTGCCTGTGGGCTAAAAACACCTAAGCACAAGTTTAATGTACTCTGGCTGCTTCCCCTGGGAGGTACCTGCAGACAGAAGCCAGTTTTAAACTAAAGCATCTCCTGAGAGCTGAAAGGCCCTGCTTTCCCTCTAGGCTGTTTAGCCAGGGAGTTTTTTGTCACCCAGATGGGTTTTCTGTCGGGGATGAAGCTCGTGCTGACACTGTTGTACCACGACACACTTGCATTTTATTCAGGGCAGGTGGAATTACACACAGCTGCTGCTGGGCTGCAGTGCAGGCACACAAATCTGCTCCTGAACTGGGGGAAATCTGGCTGAATGTTTGTCCCAACATACCTGGAAAAGCCTGGTGGCCTGCAGGGAGAGCTGTGAGAGCACCACATGCAGGGCACATTCTGCTCCTCAGCCCTGCACACATTTTGTAACCTTCCCAGGGTGCTGTGATTCACATCGAGCCATCAATTCCCTGGAAGGGGGCTGGCAAGCAGGCACACTCCATTTCTGTTTAATCCACCAACTCCTGAATGCTGGTGTGTGCCAGCAAATCAAATGTAAACACAAAGTAATGTGTAATCTGTGAGAGCTAAGGAAAATTATCAAGTGACACACATTACCATGTGAAATAACTAAATCAAACAGGATTCCTTCCAGCTGAACAGAGATGAACACACTGCACTGAATTTAAAAGGTCCAGCAATCCAAGAAAAGCTCTGGTAATGAATTTCTGAGGGGATATTGAAATAACCCCTCTCAGCAGCCCAGGGTTCCTTTTATTTGTTTCACTCATTACTTTGTTTACCAACACTAAAACCCTCTGCACTGCAAGGTGGCCATGAAGAAATCAGAGACTGATTAATGGAGAAAATGAGGGGAAACCAGTCCCTCTGATTACCTGGGAGATAAACAGCATTCTTCTTTTTTAACCAACTTCCTTGAGTTAAAATGAGACTCAGAAATCCTGACCAGCACTGCTCTTGTACTAAACATCCTCATCTTGAATCTGGCATCTAATTCAGAGGCAGACTTCTTCAAAGGTTATTCATGTGTTATTTTTACAGCTTTTTATTAGTGGTTGCAGCAACTTGCTGGAGAGTGAAGCTGAAAAACAACCCAGGCACCCTAAAGGCTGAGAAAAGAGAATTAAGAAAAATGTAATATGCACTTCAAAAAGCCACAGTCTCACACATTTTGGGATGGGTTTGTGCAGGGATGGAGGGAGGGGTGCTGCAGGTCACAGGACCAGGCAGGAGATCTGACTGTGCACATCCTCCACATCCCAAATTGCTTGAACTCAAATTATGAGTGATTTGTCCCTCATTAAAAAAAAAAAAAAATTAGTGTACATGGGAATATCTGAGTTTCAAGATCCCCTCAGAAAGTACTTTCACAGGCTGTGGAAATGCTGCAGAAAACAGAGTTCTGTCTCTTTTTGGCTTTTCCAGCCAGATGGACGTGCTGAGATTTGTGCTCTTCTATCCTGATACAGCTTGAGAACTGCATTTTGCACAAAGCCTTTAGCACTACAAGTTTAAATGTGAGATAAAGGGCTATCATGCACCCACTGCCTTTTTATTGAGTGCTGCAGTTGCAGCACAATCCTATATAATAAAACTTCTGCCCAGGTTTTTATTCTCTTTTTTTTTTTTTCCCAAATGGCATGACAACTGGAATCACTCCATAAATGCACAAGCCTCAAAACACTTTCTTAATCTCAATTTAGGATTCCTGAAAAGACTTAAAAGGGATATTCAGGTGGTCTGTGGCCATTATAACTCCACTAAAACAATAGAGCAGCACTGGGTTACATCCTCTGGTTCAGAGACAGGAACTTCCCAAAATTAGCATTAATAACCTGATGGAAAAGTAGTGAAATTGTCACTAATGCACCTCATGTATGTCTTAGAACCTGATTCCCCCCAAATTTGTGAGTTATGGACATTAGATCCAAATTCAACCACACAATTTTGCAGTTGTAAATCTTTTTCTCTGTCTTTGTCCCATTTTATTTCCAGCTGAAATGCACTTCAGTGCTGACAGAACTGAAGGATAATCAGAAACAGAGTAATAAATACTTTATAAGTCTGATTAGAAGGTATTGATTTGGGAATTCTGAAACAGTCTCTGAAAACGACTCTGTTGCTCAGTGGGATAACTCAGAGGACTGAGAGGGACCCTCAGCTGAAGAGCTGAAAATAATCCACTAAAATCCACCTGTGGGAGGAAAACCTGTCCAGTACAGATGAAATCAGACCCAAAAAAAAGAATTTATGCTCTCCACACTCCAGATGAACAATTTATGGGGAAGCCAGCAGATGCCTTCCCCACCAATTTGTGCAGCCAAACCTGCAGGCTCTAAGAGCAGCAAGGATGTCACTGAGGGGCAAAAGTTCCATTCAGGTGTTTTTAGAACTTTCTGCAATTTAAAACACAGGTGTTTTTGAATATGCCAGCTGGGAAAATCTATATGATTAGGCTGTAATTTTAAGAATATTGCTCTGCCTGTCTGCTGTAATCAGGGGCTTCTCTGAGGAACTCATCGTCTCTGTATCACCAAAGAGCTCGTTAATAATTACTGATTTATAAGGTACCATATTTCTGCTCAATAATGCTAATTTTATGGATTCCTGAACAGCTTCTTGAGTAATGTCATTATTTAATGTCAAAGGAGTGGGGAGTTCAGATAAACCAGCTGCATGTTTCCTCTGTTCTGCATTCTGCCTCCAGGGGAGAATTTAAAAAAAAAAAAAAATCAAGAAATTTGGCATAAATCACATCAACAGGATGGATTTACCAGTCACACAGAACTGAATTATACTTCTTATTAACCAACAAACTCAATATTTAATATAAAGGAAACCTAAAGGAGATAATTACTTTTACAATATCAGCAAAAGATTGCAGCATGCAAAGGTTCAAACTGTCAGAAAAACAATGTTTTGTAGAAAGCCTTTCATGAATCCTCCTCTGTCTGGAGTAAATTGGACATCTCTGATTAACTCTGACACATGAAGAGGTTGCAAATAATTCAATTAATTCAAAAATTATTTTCATGGAAAAGATATGTGTTGCTCTGCCACTTAACTAATAATGAAGTCAGTGTGGTGGAACATTTAAACCCAGGAAAACTTCTGCTGGAAGGGCCCAAACAGCACAGGAAGAGTTTTTTTTAGCATTTCACTTTGCAGCCAGATCTTGCAGAACTTGTTGGGATTTGGGCAGAAAATTCCAGTTGCACACCCAGCAGCCTGCTGGGTTTTAATGGAAGTTTATTTTACCCCATGAAAATCAGAACAGAATAAACCACTTTTCCTTCTTCCTGTGCATTTCTCTTTGTGTCCCTCTGCAGAATTCCCTCTCTGATTGTGAAGCTCCAGGTGTGACCATGGCCCTGCTTGCTGCCAAGGCTGAGTTCTTGTGTCCCAACCCCTGCTGCTCTGTGGCTTTTTCTTCTCTGCATTTCCTCTTTTTCTTTAAATCACATGGGATTCACTGTAACTGAGCAACGAGGAGTTTTTAAGTTCCCATATACATCAGATATTATATATCACATATTTTTACATGTTGCTATTTCTAATGCTGACACTCCCAGAAGGAAGATCTTGAATGGATCTGCACTGAAGGTGCTATCCAGCATTAATTTTTTTCTCTCTCTCTTTTTTTTTTTTTTTTTTCCTGTGGGAGTCTAAAGTTCTGCCCACATTTAATTACAAAAATGCCATTGTGAGAACAGAATTGTAAGAAATCTCTCCTGACTAAATTACAAATGGGGCCAAACCCTGTAATCCCTATCCAAAAACACTCCCAGTGACATTATCACCTTAGTGACTCCCTGATTTGACCCCACATCTCAGATTTCACCTGAAATTCCACCTGAAGACATAACTTGGAGTGCACTAGGAGCTCTATTTGAGGAAAACAGGGATGAGATTTATCCCAGCTGTCATTTCTGCAGAAAGTCCTGCTGTTAGCAGGCTGCAGGATTAAAACCCCTTCCAGCTTGCGAAGCTTCTCCCTTAGAACCACATTTTCAGCAGTCAGTGTGCCCTGATCTCAGCTTAACACATCAAAGCTGCTCTGGAATCCAACCTTCCCTTGTTATTATTACACATTTTTAGGTGTAGAGATGACAAAGCCTCCCCAGGGTACCTTGAACCTCCCCTCGTGCCCCTCTGATGCCCTGGGCTGATGTTAGAAAGAGCAAACAGATTGCAAGGAGAAGTGGGATGAACTTGGTTTGTTGTTATCTCCAGGCCACCAGAGCTCAGTGTAATTCACCCAATTCTGTAATTTCTGCCCAAGAAACTCCCTGCAATGAGATTACAGGAGAGCTGAAGGTCACTCCTGGACTGTGTCATCCTCAGGAAATTCAATGTATGCTTGCACTGTATTTATCTCCAGTGGATGTTGTGCAGCAAACAGGATAAAGCAGAGGTGTGCAGTGGGCAGAGAGATAAAATTGAGAGTGAAGTGATGGCTTGGGAGGGTTCAGGGCAGGGAAAATCTCACCAGGCTGCACGAGGCACACCTGGGATGCTGGGGCTGGGTAAAGTCACCTGAACTCTTCATTTTTTTAAGAGTCAATTGTGTTTAAAGTCGATTTTTTGGGTAGGAAATGAATTGTTGCACATAAACACATGTGGGACAAAAATTAGCAAGGGAAAAGAGCTCCCAACCCGACACAAAAGTCACAAGGCACTGACTGGAGGTAATGATTTTTTAACTGGGAGCTCCACATCAGCCTTCCAGGCAGGCACAAGGTTTCATGTCTGTTGTAGGAAGCAGATAATTCCAAATACCTCAGCAAATGCCTGCTAAAAATCAGGTTTTACCTGGAAATGTGCACTAAATGTTAAACAGCAATGGATTTTCTATGTAATCAAATTGTTCTCCTATTAATACTTTTCATGGAACACATTTTACACTGAATCCCATTAACTCTCCATTTCTGAAGTTCATTTTTTCACATAACTCTTCTCCTCCCCTTGCAGAAAAAGCAGGGAAATATCACTGAGTTACAAATTCCATTTTTGTTTCCATCAGCTCATTATATAAATTATTCAGAACTCTTTTATAAAGTGGGGATTTCAGCTTCCTTTACAGAAATAAGGAGAAAAGACAGTCCTAAAACAAAACATAAAAAGGTAAAAACCCCCTCAAACATTTGATGCAACTTTAATTATCTTTTCCATTAAAGTGCAGCTTGTTCACCAGTTTATAATCTCAAAAAATATCCTTTATATGATAGATGTTGCTCAGAATATTTTCTGCACTTACCATAATCACCATTCCAAACCTCCTAGCTCTCCCTCCACTAAGAAAAGAGGAAAGGAAACAAAAAAGGAGCAATTCCCAAGGTACAATATTTCTTGTGGGTTTGAACTCTCAGTTTTCATATCCACCTCCAACAATCACCATCTTCTGCCACCTCCAAGTTCCCTTTTACAGCAAAATCTCCTCTCCCTCTGCAAGCCAGAGGCCACCACCTTGCCAAATGAGGGATTTCAATCAAAGAATTCCAACCTGTGGCACATTTCTTAACCAGAATTTATTTCCAGTTCCTATTTTGAAAATAATCAAAGGAGTTTTCTAGTATTTACATCAAAACCCACATGCTTCTGAGGGCACAGGAAATTTCATACCAAGCACCAGGAAGAGTTTGGGAGAACTTTAACTTTCCTTTAACTTTTAATTATCAAAATTCATTTGCTGTAGTGAAATTCAAATGCTGTGTTAGCAGCCAGTGGTTGTTTGGCAATCCAGTAACAATTAATTCACTTTTTTTAGATGGAGATTTGCGCCATGACAATAAGAAGTACAGGTTTTCTTTTTCTTGATTCATTTTAATCTAGTCTCTACCACATACTGAAAGGAAACATAGAAAAAGGATGTTATGATGAATTAGAAAATCCTTTTGCATTACTCAGGATCAGACAGGTTTTGGGGGTTTCCTACTGGCATAAAACCAAAATTTAGCTGCATTCACAGTCACTGATACTGATTTTAGGGTCCAGCAGAGAACCACACAGGGATGTTCACCTTCCTGCCTCGCCCTGAGGAAGGGGAAGCTGGAAACTTGGTAAAGTCACCATAAAGCAGCAAATTTGACAATTCTCAGATGTTCAAGTAAGAGATGAAATAGTACAGCAAAATCAAGGTGCTTTGTTCCAAGAAAACAAATGTCAACAGGAAACCACCAGACAAGATTCTACCAGAAAGAGAAATGCTGGAATGAATGCCTGGGACAGGGGAAGAGGAGGCACATGGACAGGAACAGATAGGGGATGATATTTAAAGGTAAAACAGCAAACAAGATGTAGCTGAGGGTCTTTCCTAACTCCATTTCCTGGTGTTGAGTGTAAATTCTGCTTTTCAACTATAATTCAGCAACACAGAAAGTGGTGTTCACTGTGAGACACAAACCTTGGGAATTAATCTCATTTAACTTCTGTGTTAAATGTGTTAATACTCACTTAAGGATCAGGTTTGTTGAGCAAGATCTCCAGATCAGTGCAAGCGTCTGGAGAGCCAAGCAGAGGCTGAAATTCTGGGGCAAAGAGCTGGAAAAGGAGTGTGACGAAAAAGGGCAAAGCTCTGGAAATTAAGAAATCTGTAAACACCCAGCAGTGTCATCCACATAAGAGGAAAACATGTTTCCTTCTGAAGATGAGAAAGGGAAGTCAAGAAGTCATAATTTTCATCTGGAACATCAAACAATAAACTGATTTCCTTTGGATAAAACCGTGTTAACATCTGGATTGTTAATTATGAAGCAGATGACAGCTGACAGCAGATGACAATTGTATAGTTATAGAGGATTCCACTGATTGAAAACTACATGTTTTATCTCCCCAAATAAAAGACACATGAAACAGATTCTAACAGTGTTGCAGGGGAATGAAGCAAGTTTAAAACTCTGTATCTAGAAGTGTGTTTTTACAAGCTATCATATTAAACTGCTCATATACATCCAGCCCAAGATTAATAATGGAAACATGCCTGAATCCTTTCAGTCAACATCACTCCCTGCTTCATGGGAATATGATAAAAGCTGTCAACAGAATTATATAAAGGAGTCAGGATTAGTGATGTCTTTTTGGAAACTGATAGCAAAGTTTCTACTGAACAAAGTCTTGTTGGTGATACTTTCTGTCCCTTCTTGCTCAAATTTTCAGAAGTATAACAACAGGTGAACATCCAAATATATTATTTGCTCTTTGATTCTTCCTCCAGTAAACACATGATAATAATTATTTATTATCCAATAATAAATTACTCCAATAAACAATCACGCTTGGTGATTGCTTTTTAAATATCCTTTTACTTGGTTTTGCATTTATTGATTTGTTTTTAAGGAGATGAATTGTGCTGTTTGACAATCTCAGAGGCTGAAATATTTTATAGTTGTTACCCATGACTCTGAATTTCAATAATCTGTGCCACCTCCTTGTCCTTTAAAATATTGGCAGCACTCTGTGGTTTTTATTAAAATATCTGTGATGCTTCTTTTTAATTTGTCAGACAAGGGATGGCACAGGTGGCAATGCAGAACAGGAGGATTCATCTGAAACAGAAATAAACCCCAAGGACATTACCCTGCTGTCTGTGTTTATTCAAATCCTTCTGACTTTTGTGAGAATCCTGAGTACCAGTCCAGGTTCTTTTCACCTTTCCAGCAGGTAAACAATCATTTTCATCTTCTCTGATAAATTCCCATCATTTCATTCCCACCTTGCTCAGGGATGTCTGGAAGAAGTAAAAATATCCACTCAGTTAAAACCTGACTTAATAAATCAGCACATCCAAAAAAATCCTTGGAAGTTTAAGCAGTGCCCATTCCTGTTACCAGCACCAAGAACAACCAGAGCTGAGCAGATAGCAGCCAAAAACATGAAGACATGACCCAAAACAACAATTACTGCTTTGGACAGCTGAAAACCCAGCAGAAAAGCAGATTTTTCAGGTAAATAAACATGTCCAGATTGACTTGGAAGCATTTGCAGCTGGGACAGAGGAGTCATCCTCGGAGTACAAATAAATGAGAGTTCTCAGAATTAATATAAAGCCTCATCTCATCCTGCAGCAGGAGAAAAACCAATCAAATCAAATAATTTATTCAAGGAATAGCAACTGGAGGACAGCTGTCATCTCAATTAAATGGGCTCCTATTGCCAGTCATGCCCCATCACTCCTCTCTTGACCCCAGTCCATCCATTGATGTGGTTCTGTGTCAGACACACTCCTCAGAGGTAATTCTGTCTTCTAACCCCAGCTCTGCCTTCTGGGAATTTAGTTTTGTCTCATCAAACTCTGTTTCTTGTCTAACCAGCTAAAAACTTCCAGTCAAACCTGGTAATCTTTAAGGAGTCCTCAACAATTTGACCTTTTTTATACCTTTTTTTGACCTTTAATTTTTTTTTTTTACCTTAGAAATGAAAAGTAATTTCATGAATGTGCAAAATGAAAGGACGTGGTTGAGAATTTGGAAAGTTTATCATGTAATAGAGGAATTCTAATAAAGGATTTGTCATGATAAAAAATAAAATCCCATTTGATTACACAGTTCTTCTGAAATTATTCAGTCTTTTGTTCACTTTGGTAAATTAATTTTTTAGTATCGTAAAAATCATAGAATATCCTGATTGGGAAGGGACCCACAAAGGTTATTCAAATCCAAATTCCTTTGTTTTCATGCAGAATGTGAACATCAGCATTACTCTGAGTGTGGTAAGATGCACAATATTTGCAGTATATTTAATCTTACCTGCTTTAGCTCTATGTACTTAAATGAACATCTCACAATTTTTGCCAGAGAAAGTTGTGATATACTTCCTTGCCAGAATAGTTTCCAAGAATTTCCTCTGGGACGTGGCAATTGTGAAATCTGTTGGAAGGAATAAGGAAAATATGGGAAAAACCCATCATGGGGATGATTTAAAACATTCCCTTCACGAGATGTGCCTGGAACATGGAGATAATGAAATCACACATCCTGATGAAACATCATGGAAGAATAAAACATTTTATTGAATGTGATGAAAGTAATGTGAAATGCTAAAGTTTAAAACTCTCCCACACTGTAATTTGTAAGATTTTATGGCCAATATCCATGCAAGGCATTGCTACAATAATCACTTAATTCCTGACTCCACAGAAATTAACTCCACAATCCAAAGGCAAAGAGCAGAATCATTTTCATATTCTAACAGTTAGAGGATAGAGTGTCTTATTTAAATACAGATGCACTTTGAACTACCTGCTCTTTCATAATTTGGCTGGCAATTAGAATAATTATAGTGCACATTATTATTTTTCAACAGTTGTATCTTATATCCTTATACAGAGACAGGGATATGTTCTAGCCAGGGAAAACAACTTATCAGAAGTGCATAAAAAATAGGATCTCTTTCCAGTTAGGCAGCTAATAAAAGTAGCTTAATAATCCTTTGGAGGAAAAAAATACACTGATATCGTCTAAGGTTCAAATTTAAGACTTCATTTATGTACAATATTCTAACCAGGAATAGAAAAGAAAGGGATGTATCCTAGATAAAAATAGAAAGGGATAGGCATAGCCATTGGTTTTTACCTGGTGTGCTATGTTGAGACAGAATAGAAAGAAGAAAAAAGATTGTGGTTAAATTTTGATTATTATCTGGTAAAAGAAATGCATGAAAGTTTTTCTCCTCTTTAAAAAAAAAATTAAACACTGAGGAGCAGTTTTTAATACCAGAAACCATGATACATCTCCATAGGAAACATCGTATTATTAAAGGAATTCTGGAGCATTTATTCTGGAGATATAAGGACAGATTTCCTTTCACTTCCATCACACTTTTAATCTGAATTCTGTCACACAAGAGGTGCCTGCTGTCATCAGCCCTGAAATGACCAAGCTCATTTTCAAACCAACCAACTGGAAGATAAAGACTGAGGGCTTTGTAAAAGAGACTTCAAGAAAGGAGACACAATAAAGAGATATAAAAACAAATAAACAAACAGAAACCACTGAATATTTCCAAAAGCTGCTCAGCCCAATCAGAAATGGCTCTTCCCTAACCCAAAGCATGATTCAGCCTGTTGTACTACAACATGAAATCAACTACACACACTCACTCTCAGTTCTAAGGTAGGAAAGAGAGTTTTTATTTGGGACTTTGATTATTTATAGAATTCTAGAAGTGACTATGGATTGGAGGATGAAACTACTATTTCTCTAACTACACTGGTCAAACTAACAGTCTATCAAATTCTTTCCTCCCCTAGAAAAGAATGTAAACAATCAAGTATTTACATGAAAGTGCGTGAGAAAATCTATTACAAAAATGTAAACATCAGAAAGATTTTAAAAGAACTGTAAAACTTTCAAAAGAACAGGCTGACATCAGCCTACAAGAAAACAGAGTCTGAATAAAAACCACTCTTGTTTTGTGCTCTGGGCTGTTTCCTGTTCCTCTCCTTGAGTGAACAAGTCGTGCAGAGGATGCTCCCAGCCAGATTTGTGCTGTTAGCTGGGACCTGCACTAATATTTCCTCAATCAGCCCTGCGTGCTCTGCCACCCACATATTTGACCTTTTGTGACCGAAACACGCCAGGTTTTCAGCACAGTAATTCAAGGGTGACATCCTGGACAAGCTCGAGGTGTCCTTTGTTGTGAGGCTCCTTCCTTTGGAGCTTTGTGTGCATAAATTAGGCTGTATAATTTCTAGGCCTTCAATCAAAAAGCAATTTGTTTGCACTGAGTTGAAATGGATGGGATTTAACTCAGCAGGATTTTGAGTGCTACTGGTGGCACGTTATGGAACATGAGGGCTCAAGGAAGGGACCTCGATTTTCCAGCCTTGGTCATGACAATAAATTGTGGAACAGAGCTGGTAAAGGAACCAGATTTTATCTCAGGAGTGTTCTACAAATACAGCAGATTCCTTAGACTGTTTTCCAAAATCATAAGAACAATTTCTTTAGTGCCAAAGCTACCAGAGCCCCAACTCTAAATTTATAGAATTTCTGGTTTGGGCAATTTCTGGGAATTTCTTCTCAACATTTATTTAATAATTACAGATACCTCCTCCTGCTGCTCTCTAGCATCCTATTTTTAGCACTTGCTTCCCGAGAGATTCCTTGCTAGATCTATATAGTTTCTTCTTTTTCTGTTTACCCTGTTACTTTTTAAAGCATTCCTTGATTTTAGGAATGTGATTCTTCCCTGTTACTGTTCAACAGCTCCAACATTTTCTGACATTTCACTGAATTTGCCTCAATTTGCTGCTCTGGGCTATTTTCCTGTAGCACAGTTGAAGTCTTACACTTAAGGGAAAGAAAATCTTACTTAAGGGGAAGAAAGTCCCTTTTGATTTCAGGCAGAATCAGATAAAATATCCCTCATACTGATCATAGTCCCTAACTGATCAATAGAGCAAAATTTTTTGGGATAAAAAAATCTTCTTCTCCAAATAAAAAATCTGCTTCTCTCCAAATAAAAACACTCCAGAATTTCTTGTTTGCCGCATCTCTTCAGTGGCTTTACTGAATTTGTTGCATGTTGGCATTTTGTGTTTTCATAAAAGGCCAACAGTTTCTGTACCAGCATTTGGAAGATCAGTAACTCTGGGTTCGAAATTTGGCTTTTAAGTAAAATATGGAAAAGCATGGCTTGAGGCAGACAGGAAAGAATAAAGATATAACATCTGATTGTTCTAAAAATCCATTGTTCAGCTGTGTTTACAAAGCCTGAGTCAGGTGTTATCAGAATGCTGCATGTGCCATCTATTTCCACTGTGTTCAATAGGAATTTCAGCAGAGTGGGAGTGAGATTTGAGCTTTTAATCTCGAAAGCCTCGGAAGTTATTTAAAACTTGACAAATGAGGTTATTGCAAAGCAACTTTAATATCAAGCAAGGTTTTCCCCACATTTTTTTTTCTGTACACAGTAATGTTTTTGGATATATCTATGTTTTCAACCATCATATAGATGTGAAATGAATTGTGTTTAGAGGTATTTTGTGTATTTTTCAACTTGCTGTGAGTCCTTGAAAAGTACTTTTTACTAAGGAAAAAAAAAAAAAGCTCCAAGAAAAAGGTGTTCAGATGTTAGGTCATCTACTGAAATTTAAGGAAATAAAAGAAATCATCCTACTGAGTGTTTCCTTTGGCTGAAGTAACCTTCATTTTGGCTGGAAAAGGTTAAACAATGACACACAAGGTACTTTTCGGAAGCAAATTAAAAGAACTGGGAAATCACAGGAAACAAATCACAGAGGTAATTAGGACAGAGCAATTTTCTGGATCTGTGCAGTGTAAAAGACATCTTTTTAATGTCTAACTCCCTGCTCCATCCCAGTGGGAATTAGCATTCATACAGGGATCACAGCCAAGTTAAGGCACCCTGAATCCCTGCTTGGAGTTTCCTCTCCAAACTGCTCTGTGCCCTGCAGAGTTTTGACTTCTGGAGGATTGTCTGGGTTGGATTTTTAACAGGTTTCCAGGCCACACTTTTTTGCTCAAATGCAGAAAATCTGATGGTGTCTTGTTGGCTTGGCTCAGTAGAAACCTCCCTGGCAAGTGACACGGGGGTAAGGAGCCCACAGCCTCCACCACCAACTCCCAGACCAAGGAGAGGAAGTGTCATTGTTATGGAAAAGAGCAATAAATCACCTTCAGGGCTGCGAATGCAGCGTTTGCTATTTGCATTTGTGTGGTTAAACTCCCCCGTGGGATGGGCAGGGAATTTTGTCAGGAGCTGCTTTATCTGCCAGAGTCAAAGTCATTATCCACTCTGAAGTCTGTTGCTGTTTGTTCCAGTGATAGAAACACCAGGGAATTCTGTTTCAAATTCCTAACTGACTCTGAGCTGTTAGTTTAATAAAAAAAATTAAACTGCTATTGTTTACTCTGGAAAAAATATTCCTTAGGTTTTGGAGGATGTGCTCTCAACTGGTTGCAATATCAAATTATATCAAATAATCCTGGCATGGCACATCTGCTTTCCAAAGGAAGCCATGAATGACCAGATACAAATTATCTGGAGGCAAAATTTTGTGAACTGACTTGCCTGAATTTTTAAAACAGATTAACTTTTCACACAGTAGTGATGACTCCAAATTTAACATGTATTAATGATCTTATTTAATCAGCAGATTGGCAAAGACATCTTAGGCTTCTCCTGGATTCTACAAGAAACAGACTCAGACAAAATTAGGAGTAATAGAGCACAAACATCCTGTTAACACTCAGGATTTGGAAACTTTGATACTTTGCCTTCTCCAGCATCTCAGATTATTCACTGGAATAGATTTTCCTGTACGTCAAACCAGAGGGGTCACTCCAGTTGTACTTTGGGGATTTGTAGAAGAGAAAGAGCTTTGATAAATCAAACATGCATTTACACATGACCTGGTACATTTATTTTACTCATGATAAGGGAATACTTTTTCTTATGAATTCACTTGCCCTTAAAATTCAGAAGTATTTCTCTTTTTGCTAGGATGATAAAATGGTGTTATCAGTGTTTTAATAAAATTGCATTCTGCCAGGGTGAGCAGTGACAAAAGGAACCAGAACTTGTGGTGATCACGTAGATCTTCCTGACATCCAGGTGGGAGTGCACAGAGCATCCAATCCAGGTTTCTATTTAAAGATAACATTTTTCACCCTGGCCAAGCATTGTCAAGAATGTTTTGCAAAATACCCAGGAAATAAAGTGGCACAAGTGGAAAGGCTCTGAGGCTCCCTAAATCTGGCTGTGAACTAAGAGAATATAACGGGTGCTTACCCTGTTGTTGGGTTTTTTCCTTTATTTATTTCCTTGGCACCAATTATTGGCCACCATTAGGGATAAAATACTGGAGAACTCGTGCCTTTGGTGTGCCCCAGCCCACAGAGCACACAAATAAACGTAATGTCCACACCAGGGTGAAGCTGAAGGCAAGAGGAGATGAGGATTCTTCTCTTTTATGGCTTTTCACTGTGGAGAGAAGAAAAATGAAATGACCTTTATGAAGGAAATGAGGAAGAATCCTCACAGCACAGTAAAACCACAAGGTCTGACTATCTTAAATCAATTGCAGCATTGGAAACTCCATCAAAACCCTGTATTAGGAAATTTTTAAATATTGGGAATCGCTGCAAATTAATTTCTCCAGTGGCTGCCAGACTCTTACAACAGTGCTACAGTTGTAAGGAACTATTTGGAAAAATGTTTTGCTGACTTTAGCTTGTTAACACTCACCAAATCTGATCTGTCAAATTCAAGCTGTTCCGAGTTCTGGAACAAAGAGATGAGAGAAGAAAATTATTGTATAATGGAGAAGAGAAACTCAAACCTGGTAAATAACCAAAGAAAGAAAAGTGGCTAAAACCATGACTTTCTGTAATTGTATTTTTCCTTTTGAGTGATTAGGGATAAACGATGAAAATTATGGGATTTATACCTTAGAAAAAGAATTTTTCTTTTCTTTATTTACACAATAAAACTGACAGAAACCAGGAGAGCAAATCGATGCCACCAAATGGTTTTTGTCCAGATAAAGTTGAAAGGGAAGGAGGAGGACTGGCAGGAAACTTTGTTCTTTGAGTTTCTGCTCTTCTTAACCAAAGTAGGTTTTCTGATCTTTGTGTTGTTATTTCTGGTGCTGTGAAATCATTTAAATATGATGGCATGTCTCATCTTTTCAGCTGGGGAGGATTAATTTGACAGGTTCAGATGGGTGTGGATGGATATATAGGATCTAGATATATTTTCACCATAATCCAGAGTATCTGAAGGTCCAGTTCAGCAGCCCAGAATTAGTTTAGTGACATTTAAAATCCAATTATCCTCCTATCCTCATACTGCTGATCAATCTCTACCCTTGTCTTTAGCATATATTCCATCCTAGAAATCCAAGGGTTGATTGACTTTCTTTAATTTGAGTGGATATAACATGTACATATTTATTTTGCTCCAGCTAGTGCATGATTTCTCCTTCAGTTTGATTCACAACACGAAAATTAGTATTTGCTACTTCTATTTACTGTTAACATTACCAGTAAATAATAAATGTTGCTATAGTAAAAGTTGTGACTGCTTTCCATACAGATCATCTTTTTAACTAAAAACAAATTCTTTGATCTTCCAATGATACTTTGATCTTCCAATGCCTTTTCCAGGCAAGGGCTCTCTGGTTTTCCAAAGAAAAAAATTAAATTCTAGATGAAAGTCACTGAAATTTAAAATGACCTGAGAATGCTGCTGTATTTTCAGTTCTTGACACTAGTGATGGCTTTTAAGCAATAGTAGCACGGGGACATTGTGCAACTCTGTAAGATATTTTACTCCTCCTTAATTATACTGCAAAGGCTTCCTAAGCACCATGGTACTGGGAAACTGCAAATAAAAGATTAAACCTTCCTGGGATCACAGAAATGCTCTCCAGTGTTTTCCTGTCCGTGTTCCACAGGCAAAGCAGCAAATTCCAACCTTGATCTTCCCAACCTTCTCCTGTGACAGGGTTATTTTGAAGATTTTTGTGCAGACCATTGGATGGGATATTTGGGATGGAACTCCAACAGCCACACATGATTTCTTTGTAAACTCTCAGAATTTGCTGATCCTCCACTCTGGCCTGGAGTATCTGTTCCACTGGATTCATTCTTGGATTTTCCTGGGTGCTGGTGGCAGCATTTCAGCCCTGCACATATTTAAACATCTCTGCAGTGTTCCCTGTGATCTCTCTGGTTATTCCCTGTCTGCCTTTGGCACAGGAGCTTTCCTTTCCTCACTGCTGCTCAGCTGCTTGTTTGGGTTCCTGGGAACTTGTGCAGCAAACACTGCCCTCCCCCACAATTCCCAATGTACCGGCTCTGTCTGTGGGATGCTATTTACATCAGAAGTGGTTATAAATAAAAAAGTCAGTATTTTTTCATTTTCACGACCCACAGATGTATTTAACAGTGTAAATTCTGTAGAATAGAAGTCTGTAGAATAGAAAGTTCATCTGAGCTCCTGCTGTTGGTTTGGATTTCCTTTTGCTTTCCTCAAAGGACTCTGCAGGGATCAGACTATTTCACAGCAGCCCCTCCACAGCCTTAATTCTTTTTATCCTTTTATTATTCTGGGCACTAGGAATGTGTGAACTTCATTCCAAACTCTGATTTTACAGCAATAAATAAATAAATATGGAAATATTTATTTATTGCCATATGGAAATATGGCAGCAGCAACCCCAGTCCCTTCAGGTGAGCAAGGAGAGAAGAGTTTGGAATTTGGAATCTCCAGCAGCAATTTTTGATGCCAGCCAGGAAACTCAGGGCACTCCACTGCTACCTGCAGTTCCTGCCTTCAGGGAGAGCACAGAAATTTCAGCTCAGCAGCTTCTCATTCTCCAGCTCTGGAAGAGCCAAGCTGCTTCTGACAGAAGATCCTAAATGGAGCAGAAGGGGCTGTGCCCTGGGGAAAGGTCGGGAAGCTCAGTCAGTGGGGAAGTCAGCCAGCAGTCACTGCAGGATCCTGCTCTTCTGTGCTCTTTGCAGCACTGGAGCACAAATTTCTGCTCCAGGCAGCTCAAAGCTCCTGCTGCACAAAGCCTGAGACAGAGGGAAAAGTGAGAGGTGAAGGAGAATGAGAAGAGAAGAGAAGAGAAGAGAAGAGAAGAGAAGAGAAGAGAAGAGAAGAGAAGAGAAGAGAAGAGAAGAGAAGAGAAGAGAAGAGAAGAGAAGAGAAGAGAAGAGAAGAGAAGAGAGAAGAGAAGAGAAGAGGAGAAGCTCTTCCCAAAAAACTGCTCCAGGGCCAGCCTAACTTGGAACCCACAGCACAAAAATCTGAGCAGGGAATAGGGACACGCCAAAATCTCCATTTCTATTGCAGAGCAGAATGCAATAGAATTTTGCATTTGCAGAGCAGAATGCAGTGAAAAAGCAGGAATTTTCACAGGAAGCAGCAGGTTGGAAGACAAATACTTGGGCTAAGTCTGGAAAACTCTGGATGGGGTTTAATGAGCTCCCCTGGCTGCCACAGCTGCCCTTCACCAAAGAGATTTTAAGGAAGAGTGGCTGTTCCCTCACTTTCTCCCAATTAAAAAGAATCTGAACAGATTTATCCAATTTAACTGAGCCCACCACAGCTTGAAAAGAAAACAGTTGGTTTATGAAAATGTTGATGGATCAGTAGAAAGAACAGAAGACTTTGGATGTTTCTTGAATTAGCCTTTGAAAAGGCAGCCAATTTTCATCTTCATTTATCCAGGCACATATGGATGGTTCCATAAGCAAAAAAAAAAACCCAAAAAAACCCCAAAAAACCAACTTATCTTGGTCTCTTTAGTGTGTGAGATCCAAATGAGCTGAGATAGAGTCCTCTGAAATCTGGCTCATCACTTATGAAACCTGAGTTTTTATTCTTTGGAAAACTTGTCATCTTGGGAGAGCTGATATATTCCAGGTGTGCTGTTAAAGGTAGGATGCAGAAGAAGCTTTAATCAAATTATGATTCATTAAATAATAATCCTGGAGACTTTTTTTTTTCTCTGTCATCAAAATTAGAGGCATGGCTGTGGGGGGTGTTTGCAGTATTGGTGAGCTCTCTGGTACAAAATGATGGGGTTTATTTCAATTAAATCAAAGTTCCTTTTTCATCAGATAAAATTACCTGAAGTGAATTTCTAAAATTCCCATTTTTTACCTCAGCATCACAAGGCAGGCTTGTTCTGGGGATTGAAAGTCATGACAAATGAGGAAATTGTTACTTTGGAGTGTGCCTGAAGCTGATTATCCATATAATGATGTAGGGCCTGTTGTACAAGGACATCTCCTGATCACTGGGGAGTTCTGGGAAGTTTTACAGTAGTTTGATTTCATGGGAACTTTCATCTTATGTCTCCTGAATATCAAAATACATGTTGGGCTGTAAACAGATCTCAGTTTTGGATGTAAATATTCAAACCCCTCAAGGCTGAGTTAATAAGTTAGAGAAGCTTATTCAAGGGAGAAGAAAGAGCCTACTTAGGCTGTCAATACAATTCACAAAATGAATTTTTGTGCTCTGTCAAGGGAATGTTGGAGTCAATATCTGCTGCACAGAAAATGTCAAACTCTATAGGAGTCCAGAGCTGTCTGTTTTTAGAAAGGTGGAAACTCTTCTGCTTTTAAAATGACAGCAATAGTTTGGAAGTTTTTTAACTTGTGTATTCAAGGGTTGAGAAATTTAAGAATTTTGTCTTATTTTTATTCTTTTTCCCCAGAGCCTGGGCACATTGCCAAAAGAGCAAGAGCTTGCTGTGGAGTGATATGAACAAGACTGAAACACCAAAGGAAGAAATGAGCTGAAAATGCAGGATGAATTAGCACAGGTAGCCAAGTGCCCCATTCCTGACCCAGGAGAAGCTCCCAGGCAGGATGGGTTGTGTTGGTGCTCTGGAAGGACACCATTGATCCAAAATCACCCCTGCTGCAGGGCTGAATAAGTCTCCACATGACTCCTAAACACTGCACTTGTCAGAGATGAACGAGAGAGGGAGAGGAATTTTAACAGGGAATAAAGAAAGCCAGAGCTGAAATAGGCTCTTGTCCTTGTGGAGGCCTGAAATTCATTATTCCCTGAGATGACAAAGAGGAGGTGACACAGATGAGCTGTGCTCAGCTTGACACCTCTGTCAGCTCAGAGAGGAGCACATTTGTCCAGGGTTTTGGAGTCCACAACCCACTTTAGGAGAAGCCTGTGGCAGCCTGAGTGGGATCCAAGGATGCCTTGGGTGACATGAGTACCTCAGGAGATCTTTCCATGCACTGCAGTGGCACAAAACTGCCTCCAGCTTCAATGGAAAGAGAGAAAAGAGGAGTTTTTCCTGCTCTGAACTGAGATCTCCCCTTTGCAGGAGCTCCCTTTTAGCCCAGCAGCTCCAGTGAAGGTCCATCCATGAGCACCAGGCAGGACAGAGTTGTGGAAAGGTCTGGAAAGGGTCAAACACCCCATTTAGAACCATTTCTTTGTCATTGTAATACATTTTCTTTTTCAAACTCCATTCCAGTAATTAGCAAAACCTAGAGTCTTCCCTTTTAGGACATCCTGGATTGGCAGACTGTGTAAGATTTGGGGTAAATCATTTCTACCTCAGAAAATGAACCAGTTGCAAGTTCCCAATGCCTGTTATGGCTTTTGGGAAGGTCTATGGAATTTCTTCCAGAGGTGGATATGGACACCTAAGGACAGTTTGTCCTGGGCATAATGGCTGGTCTGTAAACCTGGATATCTGGGATGACTTGTCACCTCCCTTTAAGGAATTCTTGGAGATTTTTTATGGTACAAAGATTTATCCTGTGCATGTTCAGCACCATTGTCTTAATTCTGCTCAGTCCTTGCAAGTGCAACAAAATGTGAATATTGAAGGCAGTATTTAACATAACTGGGATTAATTCACACTCACTCTGGGCTTTTTGCTTCATACTTTCTAGGATTGTGCCATTAGAATTTTCTTTCCTGGAAATCTGGTCTTAAAGATCTAAACTGTCTCTTGGAGTCAGAGGGGATCTGAAAGCAAGTGCCAGACTCTTTTTTTCTCAGAAAGAGAGTAAATTTCTGACATTCCTCTCCTGGCTAATTCCTTCCAGCCCATCAGATGTGACAAACATTCCTCATTCATATTTTCCTCTTCTCTTCCTCACAAAAAGCTGTTAGAGCCCCTCCCACAGCCCAATTATCGTCTCACTAATTACACTGATCAATTAGTCCATTTGGCCCCTGGGTGTGCTCTCAGTTCACAAGGAGTGTGAGGCAATTTGGTTTAATTTAAAGTCAAGACTTCAGGCTGGGCTGCATGACCTGGTCCTTGCCTGGAATGTGCAGGTGAGCTGGTGCTGGACACCTGAGCTGAGCTTTACCTGCTCAGAGGCCCCAGGATCACTTCATGCCCATCAACACCCGATGACAACAATGCCACCAAGCTGTGCACAATGCCAGGGACACTCAGAGTTTTATCTATCTTCCCCTACTCAGGTCAAGGTTTTCCAGAATTCACCCCCTTCAGCAAATTTTGTCTGGTCCTTAAGAAAATGAACAAGACAAACAGAGGGGGAAGTCCATCCTCACCTGGCCAGGTAGCAAAAGCAGCTGCAGATTTCCCATTTGGACATTAGGAGAGAGAAAAGAATTATTATTTATAAACTGGGCTTTGTACATTGTTTTTAAACTTTGTTTAAGCTTTTCAGCTTTTGCATCCAGGAGAACAAAATAGGAACCAATAATTTTCATCTTCACCTTTCTGGGGAGAAGGCTGCAAGGATCTGTTAAATCCCTGGGATTTTTAATTCAGCTCAGGCTGGTTTGATGCCTGTAGCCCCACAGATAGAGCTCTTCATGGGCATCACCAGGAGCAAGGATTCCATCAGCCTGGGTGCATTTCATTTTCCTCAGGTGACTCTTGGCTGTCAGTCACTGAGGCACTGCCTGAACCTGGAGTTCTTTGATCTGGGCTAAATCCCAGCAAGTAAAACAACCTTTACAGAAGTTTTCTTCTGAGTGAACAGCAAAATCTCGTGGTTTGGGATTGAAAAATTCAAGGTGAGGTTTGGCATTCATTGAATACAAGAGATCCACACCTGCTGTGGATTTGATCAATGTTATGTTCACAGAAAAGTGACTTTATTTTCATTTATAATTTCTCTTTTGAGACAGGACTTCAAACTATGGCCCATGGTACTTCTCTTACTATGTAAAAATAGATGTGATTCCAGCATTTTACATAAATAAATTGTATAAGTGTTCCTTAAAGCAAGATGCCATACACTGAGATGAGTATATGAGGTCTGAAAGAAATGAAAGCTCTGACTTTCAAAGCCATACTCTGGTGGGCTGACATTTAAGTTTAATTTTCTGCAAGTCAGTCAAAAATAGGGGCTCCAGATCCCACAGAGGGGACAGACAAGAACTTATGAGAGGGTCAAATAGCAATAGTTGCCAATAGTAAAATTTATATTAATATTTGCCCTCTCCAGCTCCTCCAGGCAAAGATCTCTCCAGTGAAGTCTATTTGAATTACATAGAAAAAGAACATGATTATTACAATCTGGAGAAACAGATTAACATAAAATCATGGATAGCTGTACTTACTCAGGAGAGGGGATAATGGTTCTTATTCTTAAAAAATGACCTAATAAGTGCAACTTACTTTTGAAATATTTCAATTTCTTCATCTATTTGAAAAAAAAATAAAAAGAGAAATATTATAAAACTATTAAATTGTGAATTTCAAAACAACAGGGAAAAGCAATAAATTATTTACTTGTAACTAGATAGAGAAAAAAATTAGGGAAAAAAAAAACAACCTCAACAAGTTCTTACCTTTTAAAAACAGAGCTCTGCCTCTCCACATGAAGATATCCACAAGCTCCTCCTTTTCTGCTCCTCCTCTTCCACCTCCCCAGCATCTGACACCTGCCTCCTCCCAGCTCCATCCTGCTGCTCTCCACAGCAGGACCACCTTCCCTCTGCAGTGCCTGCAAGCCTCCTGCTCTGTAATTCATTTAAGTGCTGGAGGAATGGCCTGGAGCAATTAAAATGAGGAAATGAAACAGAACACTTCTCCAGATAACATTTACCAGTCTCCAGCAGAGTGAGAATGTCAATATGGCTTGATGGGGGTTCATTTGGAGCAGAGGAAAGGAGTTTAAAAAAATCACAGAAAGCTCCTGGTTCTCCCACAGCAAAACAATCTGTGAATGCACCCAGCAGAAGCAAATAAATCATGAGACGTGGCCTTTTTAAAGGTCACAAAATAACAAGTGGTTCAAGATTAATTGGTATTGGCACATCTATTGTAAAGAGAGGGGAGAAGTGATCAATGATCAGATGACACAAAGAGTCCCAGAAAATGCATCCATCATAAAATAATGGCAAGGTCGAGGCAGTGACCTCTGGTGTGAGCAGAGGAATGCAAAAGTGGGGAGGAAAAGAATGATTGGAAACAGTGGTTTTAGGCTGGTGAGTGGGTTTTATGGTGATAATAACTTGTTAAAAGAACTCAGTTCGGTGGAGAGACAAAGTATCAGCAAAAGGGGAAATTAAAGTTAAAATTTGCAAATCCTAGAAAACCTGAAGTGTTCAAACAAGCTCCTCTGGAATGCAGGGATGAAGAGAAAACACCAGCAAAGAATCATTATCCAATGAAGCCAGATTCTGAGAGATAAGTGGGATTGATTGTTCACATGAAAAAAAAAAAATCAACAAAATGCATTTCCATGGGACTTTGAGAGGTTTCTTCTTCTGTTTGGCTTTTTGTTAATTTTGCATTTAATGAAGATCCTTTACAGTGCCAGGGAATGTGAGCCCCTGAGTGGTTTCTGGTGCATTTTTATGGCACTGAAATCACAGGTGAACGATAAAACCCCACTGATATCCCCTGGGATTCCACATTTACTCCCACAGAATCCCAGATTGGCTGAATTTGGGATGGGCCAGCCCATGAGGAGATCTCCTTTCAAATAACACAGTGAAAACTGTTCCAGGTTAAATTCTGCTCCCAGGCATCCAAGTGAGTAAAACCAAAACCTGTAGGAAACATGTTTTGCCATGAAGAGGGAAATTTGAACTTTTAGGAAGTTTTCAAAGGGTGGTCTGAGTTTCTTTACTAAATTCCACCATCCCACAGCACTCACAAATAATCCTGTCACCCCTGAAGGCACTTCTAGGAACTCCTTATAGATCTTGAATCCCTTTGACCGAGCAACTTTTAAAGCAGGTTGGAATTTTAATAACTTTTTTGTAAAATGCAAAGCTTGGAAAATAAATGGATGGAGCTTGGGGCAGCCTGGTCTAGTGGGAGGTGTCCCTGCAGGGGTCTGGATGATCTTTAAGGTCTGTTCCACCCCAAACCACTCTGTGATTCTATGATAGCACCATTAGGATACTTATGCTAAATGGACAGCTAATTTCTTCATTCTTTCATAAGTAATCACATTGAAAGTTAGAAAGAGACATTAAAAAAAAAAACCCAAAAGTAAAAGGAAGCTACTAACCAACCCATCAACCAAGCAAACAAGGCAGAAGAAGACTTCTGTGGTTTTCTCTGATTACAGAGAAACTTTTCCAGAAATTTATTCAGTGTTAAAATTGGCTTTTATAAACACCTGAGATGTGAATGAATGAGCAATATCACATTTCTGGTTTGGTCAATAACCACCTGTGCAACCTTCAGCACAACCATGACCTGGTTCTGATGTAATTTTTGAGGTAAGTCACTCATCCTTACAGCAAACCTGAAGACACAAACGGAAATGTGAAGCTGAGTTTTCCTCTCAGTGATTGGGGTGGGGATCTCAGGACAGGCACTTACAGCTCCTGGAAAAGGCTGCTCAGGTCGTCCCACAGAATTCCCCCTCACTGAGCCATTGGCGTGCACCTCTGGAGGATTTACAGAGAGAGGGAAGATTGTAACATCTTGAGTAGAATATTTCATCTCTCTTTGTTATCAGCTACTCTGCTTTGTTCTACACCACTTTTCCTCCCTGTTCATAATTCACTCCTTCAACACAAAGAGAGACAACTCTGCTTTGGCCTAATAAATGAATTAGGAGAATATTTTTATATTTACAAGCAAGTATATTGACCACAAAATATGATTGTTCTGGCATAAATTCCTTTTCAATTATCACTCCATTAAACCTTTTCTATTCCATTTATTTCTTTCTCTCATTTATTTCTCTTTTTCCATGAGGCAGAAGTATTTGCTGCAGTGATCACTGCACACATTCCAGTCCACACTCTGACCTCAGGCAGTGAGAGAAAATTCCTGGAAATTGGATCATTATCGCTTATTAATGATTATTAACACTATTATTATTATTATTAATGATTATTAACATTATTCATCTGAGAAGAACAAGGCTCCACTGTGCTTGATGGGTCACAGTGACCACTTTGAAAAGCCAGGAGAAGCTTGTGAAGACTGAAAAGGAAGGAAATAGTTTTACAAGGATAACAACAACAAGGATATGACAATACAATAATTACAATACAATTACTATACAATTATTGATAATGTAAGAATATAGGATAACACAGGCACCTAAAGGGGCTTTCAGGGATGGAGAGGGATGTGGGACAAGGGATAGAGGGACAAGAAAAGGGGGAATGGCCTTCAGCTGAACTAGAGAAGGTTTAATGGGGTGTTGGGACGGAATTGCTCCCTGTGAGGGTGGGCAGGCCCTGGCACAGGGTGCCCAGAGCAACGTCCCTGGATCCCTGGCAGTGCCCAAGGCCAGGCTGGACAGGGCTGGGAGCAGCCTGGGACAGTGGGAAGTGTCCCTGCCATGGCAGGGGTGGAGCTGGGTGAGCTTTAAGGTCCCTTCCACCCCAAACCATTCCAGGATTCTTTCATTTACAACAAAAAATTGCACAATCTTGGTACCCAGAAGTGATCCCCAGCCTCTGTCTCCTCCCTCTCCTTGAAATGAGGGATGCTGGAAGGGCCAGACTCACCCAGCCTGAGGTCACTCTGATGGGCACCACGGCACCAGGATTGGGGCAAGGATTAAAGAGGTTTGGAGGGGCAAAGCTCCAAGGTTAGTTTGTCTCCAGACAGATACCACACCAATAAGATCAAAATATTCCCCTTCCTGCAAGACAAAAATAAACAGGAGGAGAAAAAGCAATAAGGTGATTTATTTTTTTTTCTTTTTTAGTTAGTGGGCTGTATTATCTCAAGAGAGTTTTGGTGAAGGCTTAAAAAATATAATGAGTTAAAAACCAAATATTTTCCAGCTTTTATAAAGTGAAATTCCCACTCTCAGCAGGGCATCCAGAGGAAAAAAATGTAGGGATTAGGATTTGATTGAGGACAATACCTTGAGGCACCTTTACAGTCAATAATGTGTAAAGGACAGAGAATCTGGTTAATTCCATTCCCCCA
The DNA here is from genome assembly GCA_013399945.1 of Ploceus nigricollis. Classification (NCBI taxonomy): domain Eukaryota; kingdom Metazoa; phylum Chordata; class Aves; order Passeriformes; family Ploceidae; genus Ploceus; species Ploceus nigricollis. The sequence continues at coordinate 413,583 of VXBC01000518.1, read as the reverse complement.
TGTGGTGCAGGTGGAGAGGCACCAGTAACAAAAGCAGAAGAAAATGGACTCAGGTCTTTTCCAGCCATAACAATTCCATGATTCTATATTTTCCTGATGTTGGTGATGCAGTACCTGGTTTAGTGATTTTTGTTTATTTCAGCTTTTTGAGTTTTAAATTCACCAAAATGTTTCCCCGTTTAGTTTATGAGAATATTTAGGGGGAGTGCTAAATTCCACACCAGCTTTTTTCTCTTGTTTTAGGGTAACTTTCAGATTAAATTAGAGTTTACAGGATCCCTTTAATTATCTCCATACTAACAGGCTGTTACAGTATTAAAACACAAGCAGTAAAACCCTACTTGATGGAAGATAATTTTCTTATGCAAATGACTTTGGTTATGAGTTGATAATTTATAATCATAAATACTAAATTCAAACAAACAAAGCTTGAGCATTCCAGAGTGCACTGGGGAATGGAGATTGCAAATCATTGTGTGTCAAGCTTACAGGAAAAGGTTGGTCCCTTTATTGCCTTTCCTTTCTGTTTCATCCACACTAAAAGCAATTAAAGAGAATTCAGGGTGTCATAAAGGACATCCTACCATGCTCATACTTAACAGCTATTCTGGAACTGAAGCCTTTTTGAACCACAATTTTATTTTTTTAAATTTTAATTAAACTAGCACAGTTTTGAAAAGAAAACTCCTCTGCTAGTGACAGTTCTGAAATAATTGGAATTGTGTGTAATGTATAATTGTGTGTTGATGTGCTCTTTTTCCAGCAGTATCTCAAAAAATTGTGCTTGTTTTATTTTTTTTTAATTTCGCTTCTTTGTTTTGTTGCATTTAGAAAAAGCACAATTTGTGGTAAAATCAATGAATTCTGAGAAACTCAAAGTTCACCTTTCATATGTTCTAACTTGCTGCATTATCCCTTGAAATTCAATAGATAATTATTCAGTAGGAACATTACCAGGAGCCACAAAAAGCCCTTTTTTACTGTAAATTATTCAGTTGGTGAGGGGATGCAAACAGTATTATTCATCATTCGGCGCCTTCTTTGCTGTAATCCAGATTATACTCATTGCAAATGCACTTATCAGTCAAAGGGAAAGCAAGAAAAAAGCAGGTTTGACCACTCTTAAATAAATCTTAGGTTATAAACTGTGGCTGGGGGTGTGTGCTCTATCCCCATCTGTCAGAACTGGGGCAGTTCTCTGCTGTTCTTTGGGCAGTTTTCTTTATCTCTCCCACAGCCAATCCTCCCTCCAGGAGATCTCTGCTGTTAATGGGCAATTAATTATTAATTATCTCCTGTCCATGGTCAGTGAGTGTCCCTGCATGGCTGAGAAAATTCCAGCATCCCATGGGAGATGCTCTGCCCAGGGGAGGAGCCAAGCATTCCTACCTGGATCCAATCTGCCCTTGGGAACACCACAGCAGCCTTTTCCCCCTGCATTCCCAGAGGAGCAGCTTTCTTCTCCTCTGCATTCCCAGAGGGAGCCCAGGCCCATCTCCAGCAGCCCTGGAGCTCCAGAGGAAAACTCCCCCCTTGTCCAGGATCCCTGCTCCAGCAGAGCCACAGCTGGCACTGCAGGAGGGCTGCAGCCACCCCTGAATGGCACTGCTGCCACCACCCTGACCCACAGGGGCCAGGGCCTGCTCTCACTCTGGCTGTGTTTTTTTTGGGTTTTTTAAATACTATTGCATTTGTATTTGTAATTTTCCTAATAAATAACTGTTATTCTTACTCTCATATCTTTGCCTGAGAGCCCCTTAATTTCAAAATTATAATAATTCAGAGGGAGGGGTTTGCATTTTCCATTCCAAGAGAGGCTCCTGCCTTCCTTAGCAGACACCTGGCTTTTCAAACCAAGACACCTTGTAAGCCTGAGATCACCCTGGTTTGGCTTTTTCACTGTTTGATTCCCAGCATTTCCCATCATGGGTAGAACTGGTGCAAACTCCAAAAATAGGAATCACAGATCGTTTACATTTCTAAGGAAAAAATAAATCACAGAATGGTTCAAAACCCATGATTTTACACAATCACAGGATGGGTGAGACTGGGAGGCACCTCTGGATTTCCTCTTGTCCAATCCCCCTGCTCAAGCTCATTTAACTAAAATCCTTGTTTGCCACAAATTTATTTTCCTTCTTTCTCCCCCTTAGTGCAGGATTTACAAGTTGCTCTCTCTGTTTATGCAACAGCTCCATCATTTCTCCTCAGAAAAGCTGATTTATTTCCTCAGGAAGAACAGAAATTCCTGGGCAAGAGGAAATAACCAGCTCTCAATCTTAGATTCAGTTTTGGGCATGGACCACCTCTGTCCTGAGGTACCCAAAGTGTTTCTACCTCTTCAAAAATTACACTTAAAGATGACAACCCTGCCTAAACTCATTTCCCCCGTGTTGCTGTTGCTGCCTACAGCACCAATTGAGAAAATAATTTTAATAAAAATCAATAAAATATGCAACAAATGGCTCCAAATCCAAGAGCCATATAAAATACTGATGATTGCCAACTGTTTCAAATTTTCCCTTAATTTGAGGCAGCTCATCCCCAGCCTGGAAGCTTGGAACTGGGAATTTGCAGTGATCAAATATCCATTACCTCTGAAAGATATCCTGGGAGTTTACACAAGTAGCAAATGGCTCTCCCTGATTAATTTATTAATTAATATTTGTTTATAATTATTTAATTTATTAAAAGCAAAAAGCTCTAAATGAACCACAGGTTCCCAATTCAAATCCATCTGCTTCCTTATGGCTCAAGAGGTGGATAAAAAATGAAATTATTGACTAAATCTAAGGGGACCCACAGGGCGAGGGATGAAATTGGCTCATGAATCTGCCCCAGTTGGTTTTTAGGGGTAAAACTGCATAATTCGAGATGTACTTGGCCTCCAGATAAATTCTCAATCAAAATATTCTCAAAAAAGGTAGACAAAACCCCCCAAACAAAGCATTTGTGCTCTATTTGAAGTTTTCTCCCAGTAGAAAACATTTCTTAACTCTGACATGGTGAGAGGTAAATGAGAAATTTGTTGAAAGTTTTGTGATTTTGTGAGAAGTCTAAGCTTACTACCAGCTACCACTAATTTTAAGTGGTTTTAGAAGTAATTTTTTATTTCATGGGTTTAACAGTATCTAAATAAAAATTTAAATAGAGAGGAGGTTTGGGGAAAAGACAAAAAATTACTTTCAAAGCATAAATATCTGGTTTCTGACTTTTAGGTGTTCATACAACCATAGGCTTGGGAAATGTAAAATATAAATTGAACCTAATATTAAAAACCCAGCAAATAATCTGGAAAAGTGTGGATAAATAACAGGTTAATCTCTAGTGATAATCAGAACATTTTTCTGAGGCTGTGTGAGTGCCCCAAAGTCTATGTTTAATATTAATAAAAACATTGTGGTAGGAGCACCGTGGAGAAGGAAACCAAATGGGGGCTGTGTGAGAAAGGTCAGGAAAAAGCCCAGCTATTAAATATGAAAATAAATTTTAGCAATAAACTCCTTTTTCTTGCCTTTGGAGATAGTTTTGTAGCTCCTGTTTCAAAGCAAAAGCACAGAGTTGGTATTAAATCCATATAAAACCACAAGTAAATATTCCCTGTTATGTGGATTTTCTGCTTCCCCTTCTTTAGAACAAGAGCATTATACCAAATTTACATTATATATAT
>VXBC01000518.1:381169-408489 GCA_013399945.1 Ploceus nigricollis | reverse complement strand
AATATATATATATAAAAAATACATATATAATATCATGTGCGTGTATTTGTGAGTTGGTACCTGAGCCCTTGCCTGGAGAAGTAGGAGATAATTTATTTCACAATTTATCTCACACAATTTATGTCACATAATTTATCTCACAACACCCAAATACAGCAGATATCTGAGATTTCACATTCCCTTTTACTGAATGCCAGAGTAAATTAGAACTTTGAGTCCCCACATCCCCAGAGTTCAATTAGAGCTGGAGTTTGAGACACAGAGACTGGAATCAGTTTGTTCCTGCAACATTCCAGCCCATTTTCCAAATAAAGCAGAAGGCAATTTACCCCAGGCTCTGTGCTCTGCATAATGAACTTTTTCTCTTTGTTTAATAACCTTGTCTTGAGATCAGCTGGGTCGGGGGTGGGTTTGCACCACATCAGGACAAGAGAGCCCAGAAAGTCACATTCTGTCAATGCCCTGAGTGGGCATTTCGTGCTCAATAGATCTCCTACCTTCACAGTGTGAGGATTTAATCTGATTTTCATTTACATATTCATTTATGGTATTTTATTTATGTATTTATTTATTATTTGAAACTACTTTAATCAAAATCTATAACTTTCTTTAAATGTTGATGCAGTTTAAAAAGTGGTTGCATTTAGAACACTTAAACTATAAATTCCTTCTCTAAATGCAAATTCAATACCTTAATTTTTTTTTTCTTCATTTTTTCCTTGCTGCTGGTGATGGGATGGATGTTCCAGCAGATTCCTGTGGGAATCCCTCTGCCACCTTGCTGGGAATTAATCAGCATCTCCCTGGCCTGTGAAATGTTCCCCAGCATCAGCAGGAGGGGATGATCAATAAATGACCAATTCTGTCACCATGTGGGGACATCTGGCAGGATGGGAACCCTGTGGCACCAGTGGTTTGACAATAATTGGGGCAATCCTTTGACTCAGAACTCTCAAATAATCTTATTTTTTATTTGTGCTAATAAACTTCATGTCTCGTGTAAACACCACAGGCTTGAAAAACGCGGTTGATCAACCCCATCTAAATAAAAAACAAAGTTAAATTTTCTCCTGAAGGACCTGCTGAAAGTTTCACCATTCCCCAGGATGTCCATCTTAATCCAAAAACATTCATTTTTCCTTTCTCTCATTTGGACAGCCAATGTTTTATCAATAATAAATATAATTTGAGTTTCTATTTGAGGTGTTATAATTCAAAATTATATTCAAAAAACCTCCCAGAAGAAGCAAAATTGTACTTTTCAAACCTACCATTCTAGCAGTGTCTTCAGTAAGGATCCAAAAGAGTTTTGATCCATTTTCAATCTGTGACTGTCTTGGAAAGGATTGTGAAACCAGAGCTCTGTGGTCCCCAAAATTTTGTGCAAGTATGCAGGTGAGTCTTTATGAAAGTGTCACTGTCAGCCCAGGGATCTCACCAGAGAAATACAATTACTTTACACTGAAAAAAATTCCAGCTGAAAATACAAGACAATATCTTAAATCATATTTAGACTTAGCAAGAATTTTTTCTCCTGTCCTACAAGAATAAAAAGAAATACTTATAATTCACTGTTTAAAACCCACGAAGAGGAAAATTTTAACCATCTGGGTCACTGCAATTTAATCCTAGTTTCAAGAAGAGAAAAATACATTTAAACTTTGAAAGACTATTCTGGTACAATTAATTCAATTAGACATGAGTACAGGTACAATACAGTACCATACAAATAAGCATAATCTACTTTAAAAAATCACTTTTATGATTAGAAATACACTTTAAATAGGTGTAAATTTTAAAAGACAAAGTTTACTTATTTTTAAGAAATCTGAATCAACTCCAGAGTAAACCAGGAGGAGTTCCTGAAGTTATTCCATATTTCTGCACAGTCATTGAAGAAAAAAAGCTGGAAATAACTCAAAAAACATACAGGAAATATTACTGCTTCCCTAGTGATAAAGGCATGGATTAACCAAAGTCTGCATAATTTTTGTTACACCTTTGCAAAAATCCTGACAGATAACTGAGAAAACTTAATTATCACCCTACTTATCAAAGGAGTTTCATGTGCAGTGTCACTTTCATACCATGGTATGAAAGGATGGTTTTTATCTGCTTTTTACTGTGACAAATGTGGAGATATTTAATGAAAATTCCTCGACATTTTGTCTCCTTTTGGAGTTTGGGGTTATTTTCTCTACTCATAGTGTAGAGCTCTGCAAGCAACATGGGAAAATCCAAGTGTCACTGACACATCCTCAGGTGGGAGAGCCCTGGACTCACCCCAGAAAAACCAAACCAGAGCAGCCTCTTTAAGGTTATCTGAATTATTGACCTGGCTTATCTCCACCCCACTGACATAATAATTTCAATTATTATTTGAAATAATAAACTGATTCTTTCAATCACATCAAATAAATGATTCTTTTCTCCTCTAACTGCTCCTGCATAAGTTGATATACAGGTAAAGCTTGTGACTCCATCTGATTTATTTTAAATTATCAGCTGATATAGAAACAGAACTAAGTATTTATGAGCTGCCAGCGACAAATGAGAGAGGTAATTAATTTAATAAGTGCAGGGAGTATCAGATATTTACTGTATTTCTGCAGCACAGCCGTGAGACTTTCACTGGGACTGCAAATGTTGGTGGCACAGGGTAAAAAGAGGGGCTCAAAGAGGTCCAAAGATAGACTGGAACAGAATCAAACTCAAAGTGGGGCTATCACACATCTATTTTATTAAAAATATCTGAATTTATGGTTTCAACTCACAGTCAAAATCATAAAAAATGCAAACAAACAAAACCCAGCTAAGCTTCTACAAAGAGAAACTTCTGAGGCATCACCTGTCTCGGAAAAAAAAAAATTATATATAAGAAAATTAACTGAGCCTAGAAGGAATTGATAACTTGTAGCTGGAACTGAGAGATAAAAGATTTAAAAGACAATGTTTGAGGAAAAAAACGGGTTGGAGAGTTTCTGTCTCAGTGGAGTCAAACACAATGTTCCACCAGAGAAACCACACACAGGAACTTTGTTTTAATGAGAGGATTTTCATTCCTTTCTCTCCAGTAAAAGGTTTAAACATAATCATTTTATGACTTTATCACTTACAGATTCTATTAATAAAAGAATGAAACAGAACTTACAAAATTGCTGAATTATGAGTTGTGTTTGAAAAGGAAGAATTTCTGTTCAAACCTTGGTTTCCAATGGAATGATCTCATTACTAAAGCAACATCTTTTTAATATACATCCTTTATGTTGAAAACTACTTAACTTTTAATTCAAATGTATAGAAAGATATCTGAAAAAAATATAATTATCATATATATTAACTTCTTAATTAGTCGTTCACAGAGCATGTAGACAAAGCATAAGATTTCAATAGCATGGATGTTATTAGAGACAATATTTTATTGGCATCAATGAAAAAGTCACATGTTGAAATCCAGACAATTTCCTTGTCAGGAGATAAATTGGTTTTCATGCCTTGGTAGTATTTAAACCTATAAAAATGTCTCCTTCATCATCCAGTTGTGAAACTTTTCTCCAGCTTTTCTTCCACTCAGACAAAAACCAATTATTCCTATTTTTGTTGCCTTTGTAAAGTTTTTGCTGCACTCACAATTCCTGAAGTATTGAATTTTACTGCTGTTTGTAGCCCTCCCTCATCTCCTTTCATTAACCACTGTTTGCACACTCATTTAAATGGAATTTTGGGGATCAACACTAAAAGAAAAGTGGAGCAACGCATCCAAAAAACACCACCAAACTCTCTGGACACAGAGCCAGGAGCATCTTCACATTCTAGAAAGCAAAAAATCAGTGTTTGGCTTGAGAATTCATCACCTGAGAAGAAAGTTTTAAACATTTACTCCAGATTATTATTCTTTGGTTCATACAAATTATTATTTGTGTGGACTGAGTGAATAACTTTCCAGGGTGACTGCCTGGAAGTCAGAAATAAGAAAAACTTGAGAGACTGAGGTGGAATCATTCACATCATATGGATTTTTAGAATAATTTATGTATAATTCTTATATCCATGGACTTGCTAGTAAAAGAATTAAATCCTCCTGTTCCAACAACCTTTTGTAATTGTTAAATCTATAATTTATTTGTAGAAACCTGGACTAGCTTGTTACAGAAGCAATGCAACAAAATGCCTTCTCAAATTAAATATTCTCTAATTCTCCAGTCTGGTTGCACATTTTAATTATGACTCTAATGAATTGTAAATGTGACATCAGAATTCTCGTCTGACACCAAGAATTTGGATTTAATTAAAAAAAAAATAGAATTATTCTAAGCAGATGTGTTTAATGATCATGGTGCAATTAAAATATGCAATCAAGCTTGCAGAAGTACATAATCTCAGGATATATTTACACAATATTCTCTTTGTTTCACTGTGCTGGTTTCTGACATTGAAATACAAATGTTCTTTGGACCTCTTCAGACAGGTTTTGAAATGGTAAAAAACGTAAATTTAGTTAAAGTAGATTATACAGGTCCTATCAGTATTGTAGGCAAGGAGAATTTGTATCATTTAATCAGGATTTGGGATTTCTTTATTTTCTTCAGTTCTTGGTCTGAACAAGAACAGCATTTTCAAATATTTCTATTAAAAATACTGAGGCTGCTGTGGAGATGTGAGGGAGGGATCAGACAGAAACATCTCAGTGAACAAAAGGTGGATTTCACACACATCCTGCAGAGCCTGCCCCTAATCTCTGGCAGTGCCAGCCACCATTTCCTTTGAATTCCTGGGAAATTCCTCTCTGAACAGCCCAGGGCTCCTTGGAGGATGATCACCAAACTCTTCAGTCAAGGTTGCCATTGCAAGAGAAAAAAGCTGATTAAGGCACAGCTTTTACCCCAGCCAGCCTGCAGAAAAAACCATATTCTGCTGCAGGAGGGGTTTGGAAAATCCTTTCTGTTTAGATCAAATGCTTGAGATGTGAAAAATGTTGGTCAAATCTCTAAAGACCTGACTTAAGTGGAACTAGAATCTCTTTTCTTCATGTGAAATAACTCACAGTCACCTAAGCTTTGGTAATTTTTACTATATCCAACGAAATATAGGAGAATTAAAGAAAATCCCACCTCCTCTGGCCATGCACATTTCCTTGGCTTCTCCCTTTCTTAATTACAAATATCTGTACACACAAAGGTACAGACATAGATCTGAACAATGACCTTGAGAATAGAATGATTGGAGATGCACCAACTTTGCAATACTTTTAATATCCCAAGAACTGTGATGGGTAAAAATAAAAATAAATGAAAGCTTGGAGTTTGTACTTATTTGGGAAAAAAAATAGGAGAATTTTCATAAGTGACTAGAGATACACATCAATTATTTATTTCTAAAAATTACAAGAGGGAGTTCATTTTGAGAAAAGAGCAAAATTTGTTCGTATTTCCAAAGTGTTATTAAAAAACCTCAAGCTTGATGGAGTAAAAAGTGATTTTTGTGAGGTCATTGGGTTGTGTGCAAGTTGGATTGAATGTATTCTGTAAGAGCTAACTGTATTTATAATAAAATAAATTATAATCAATATTATGTATTAATAATAAACAAAGCTATTTATAATAAAGCGATTATATAATTATAATAAAGCTATTTAAAAGGCTTTGCCATAAAATCCCTGGGCCCTTCAGTTCCTTTTTCCTTCAAACAAGAGATTGTTCATTTTGCAGAGCTGCTGGGTGCCTGAGAGAGGGAAGATGCCTTCACCAGCCACTTCCATTAGCTTAATTAACACATGTGCATAATTAGTCCTTAAGGGATGAAAAGGAGTCTAAAAGGAAAGGAAGAGTGTTTGTGGTACAGCTGGAACTTCCTTAGAACAAAAACTATTTGGGTGGGCAGCGCTGCCTAATGCAGAAGGAAAAGTCATTTGGACTCTACAGCTCTGCTGTAGACACTGCACATCAAAAAGGTGATTTTTAAAAGAGACAAACCACATCCTTGAGCCATCCTTTTTCTGGATTCCCTCTGCTCAGCCTGTGAAATGCAAGCAATTAAATTTCTATTGTTCTGCAGCCCGGAATCCACAATGAATTATGATCTCAATGGGTTTATTTTTCATTTGGGTTACTCTGCATTGCCATAACCGACAGGAAATTTCTGTATCTCCCTAGCCCAGGACAGTGGATCTTCTTTTAATAATGCACACAAAGGTTTTGTAGGAAAATGTTCTCTTTAACACAGAAAGTGTTGGGGTATTTCATATTTTGAGTCATGGGAAGGTCCCTTTGTCTGAATCTTTTTGATTCCTCATTTAACAAAAACTTCCAGCTCAAGGTTGAGAGAAAGAAATCAAACAAGACAAAAACACAAGACTATAAATTAAACTCACAGATTCAACAGAAAATTAAAATTGGTGTTGGGGAAGGAATTTGATTTTAATAAAATAACTTTAGATGTTAAAATTGTCAGTGAATTCTTCATCCTTCTGCAAGGACCATCTTCCAAATTGGAAGGTTCAGTAAAATCAATCTTTCCATTACTCTGTTCTCTAGCCAGTGTCAGAAAATACAGGTGCAAGAACTGATAGCATTGACTTAAATAATTTATACTAAATAATATATCTAAATATATNTTTATAAATATATATACAATCATATATTTAAATAATTTTAGATCTGATGAAAAATGTAAATCCCTGAAAAAAAAATCTTAGAATTCTACTTTATTCCTAATGTATTCAGCCAGTTCTGGATTTTTCAATGGAAAAAAATAACTAAAAAGAAGCAAATAAAAAAAATTCAGAGGTTAAAAGTGTTTTTCCTTCTTTCAACTGCACCTTTATGGGAAAATTAAAAACATGATAGTAACAAGAAGATATAAGATTTTAGCTTAGAAGAAAATGTAAATTTTTTAGGTGAAAGTCCATTTGAAGTGAGAGTAACATTGGTTGGATATTTTCTAAACTTGTGAATTTGATGAGTTGGCTTTTCAATTTGTATTGCAGAACTTGGATGTTCATTTACAAATTATTTTTGAAAAAAAAAATTGAATAAAGACATCCTTTTACCAAGCTTTTTGGATCAGTCAAAAGCCTCAATGAAACAAAATAGCAAGCTGCTTTTTTTGATTTTTTTTCTTTTTCTGGAATTATTTATTAAATATTATAAGTTCAGACATAAATATTAAAGGGAGCACTGTCCACAAAGTGTGATCCATTGAAACACACTGAATTTCATGCCCTGGTTTCTCTATTTTTCTTCTCTCCAGGACTAAGAAGTCATTATTGTATCATTAACATGAAGTGCTTTAATAAGAAATTAAGCCATAAATACTTTTAAAACCTGGGCTTCAAAATCATCCAGATGCTTTTCAAGTACAGCTCTCCAGCTGCATTTAAAAAAAATGGTTTTCACTCCATTTTCCATTCAATTTCTCTTTTTCACTTTTATAATGGATTGGAATAATATTCATTTCAGATCTGTCATGTACCTCAATAAAAAGTCAGATTTGATTTCCAGCTCAGCTTCTGGACATGGTTCCCTTTCTCTGCTGGTTATTTTATGTGACTGTTTCAGCGGGGCAGAGCTCAGATTGTGGCAGCCAGGGTGATAAAGTCCTGGGAACTGGGAATTGTCAGGCTGATTTCTGAAAAAACACCTGATCAACTCCCCATTTCCTCTGCACGTGTTCAAAACAATGGCTCAAAGACTCCCATAAATATCATCAGGAGGATTCAGACAGAAAAGTGAAGAACTGTCACCTAAACTATGTAGAAAAGCACCACCAGTAAAAGGCATTAATTTAGAAATCTGCATTCTCTAAATGTAAATCAGACAAATACTCCCTACAATGTATAGGGAGAATGTGGGAATAAGACTAAGAATAATTTCCTCTTGATTTTATTTTCATTTAAGCTCTAAGATCCATAAAAAATAAAATAAATTTAAGTTATGAAAACATTTCCAGTTCTTTTTCCTGTGACAGCTTGGAATAACCTTTTCTGATCCAAACAAAAATTACCTTGGAGAACACAGTTTTGTCCAGCTGAAAGGGTAAGGGGGAAATCCCCATTTCTGTAGACTATTGATGCTGGACAGCAGCAAAAGTGCATCCCTGGAGTGCCAAGAAGCTCCTCCTGGTGCCAGTTCTGCCCCCAGACAGAGCTGGACAACCCCAGAATTCCCCTAAATCCTCACGGGAAGAGCTGAGAGCAAAGAGGGCCCCTTTGCCTTGTTCTGCTCCTAGAGGAAAATGATTTTGATCCCTCCCTACTCAAAGAGCACAGGGCACTTTTGGGGCGAGTCCTGGGCTGGGGGAGGAGAGCTGCAGACCTGTTCTCCTGGCATTTGGAATAATGGAGCTTTGCTGGCATTTATTTAAAGCAGCGATGAACTCTTTGATCTCTTTAATCACATAATCCAGAGAAAATTATTCTTGACCACTCCAAAAAAAGTTCCAAATGATTTGTACTCGACTGCAGAAGATTTGTTTTAATCTGATTTGCCCTAAAGACATTGGGAAGGTTTCTTTAAACAAACAAACAAAAAAATTAAATTAATTCTAATTCTAATTTGTTCCGTTTCTTTTTCATTAGCTTCTTCCTTGCCTTTTATGATACTAAAAGTGACATAAACTGAGCTCTAGCTGAAAATTAAAACAATTGGGATCAGGTCTTTCAGCTGGACTTTAAGTAAATTATGCTCCACTAATGTATATGTATATATTATTTTTTTAATCCAGTCTCTAATACACCATGTGGATTTAAAGGAATATATTTGAAATAATAAACTGCGACTTTAGAAGTGGAGAGCACCAACCCAGCAGTAGGATTTCGATGGGAAATGTATTTGAGGAATATTTGAGGAATTCCTAACAGAGGAAAATATCAAAATACAATGTATGTAAGGAGTCTATGGCAGTGGCTGAGCCTTGCTTAAAATTTATAAAGATAACTTTGTTTGTTTGTTTGTTTGTTTTCTCATGAGTGACTTTTTTATCAGGTTTCCAGAGGAAGAAATTTTAATTGTTGTTAGAAGACATTTCTTCAACATCTGATTCGATCTCCACCTCAAGGTTTTAGGAATGCAAAATTTAAATTACTGTATTTCTTTCATGAGTATAAAAGCTTTCATAGCTCATAAGCATCACGAGAGCCTTCAAAATTTGAGACTCATTAAGGTCAGTCATAAGAAAAAAAATTTAACATCACTTTTTCCTGGTGAAATATTGAAGTTATTTCATGAGAAATATTTTTTATTTATTATCACTCCAAGAAGAGCTGGCAGCTAATAAAGCACTCGGGAGCTTTTTGTCTCTCTTTCCATCTTCCCATGTTGAAACTAAAACTGTTGCTGGAGGGGCTTTATACATTCAATAGAAATGCTTGGAAGTTGCTTTAGAGAGCATTATTTATTTAAATGTCTAAAATATTTTACTTCTCCTCTGTTAAAACAAATTTGACTTCTTTTCTTTCTTACTTTGTCTTTGCTTCCTTCTTTCTTCTCTGAATTAAATGTATTTTCTCACATGTACTAACCATTACAATTCCTTAGTTGTAATAAGCATTTTGCTTCAAAACAAATTTGTAATTTTCATCTCTAACAAAGTGATTTCAGATTAGAGTTGATTCTTATAAAATTGTCTAAAATACAGTGAACTTGAACTGCCTTATTTTTGGTCCTGTTTCAACAAGGTTTATAAGTCATGGACATCCTTTAGGTGAATAATTCCCTGTGACTTTTGTGTTTTGTGCAGGTGCAGAAGGAATGGATTGAAATCACAGAATCAGAGAGTGGTCATGTGAGAATTAAAAGAAATTATTTGGTGTAAAACAAGATATTTCTGATGAAAACGTGCATTTGGATGAGTGAAATTTCAAGAAAAGAGCCTGAAATGAATGGAGGATGGAAGATGAAAGACAGATGGAAGATGGAAGATGGAAGATGGAAGATGGAAGATGGAAGATGGAAGATGATGGAAGGTAGAGGATGGAGGATGGAGGATGAAAGATGATGGAAGATGGAGGATGGAAGATGGAAGATGAAAAATGGAAGATGGAAGATGGAAGATGGAGGATGGAAGATGGAGGATGGAAGATGGAGGATGGAGGATGGAGGATGGAGGATGGAAGATGGAGTTCTGCCAGATTTTCCCAGAGGAACAGGATGTGGTGAGAGCTGAGGTGTTTCTGGTCAATGCATGAGCTTGGAACCTTTATTTCACACTCTGTTATNGAAGAAGATGGAAGATGGAAATGGAAGATGGAGGATGGAAGATGGAAGCTGGAAGAAGCTGGAAGAAGATAGAAGATGGAGGATGGAAGTTGGAAGATGATGGAAGGTGGAGCATGGAAGACAGAAGATGATGGAAGATGGAGGATGGAAGATGGAAGATGATGGAAGGTAGAGGATGGAGGATGGAGGATGAAAGATGATGAAACATGATGGAAGATGGAGGATGGAAGACAGAAGATGAAAAATGAAAGACGGAAGATGGAGGATGGAGGATGGAAGATGGAGTTCTGCCAGATTTTCCCAGAGGAACAGGATGTGGAGCAGCTGAGGTGTTTCTGGTCAATGCATGAGCTTGGAACTTTTATTTCACACTCTGTCATTACATAAAGCTCTACTCCTGCTTGAGGAATCACAAACTCCCCTCTTAAGCCAAGATTTTCGTGCCCTGTTTGTACACAAAGCTCATCCCACCACAGCCTGAGACACTACAGCTTCACAAGGTGATAGCAAAGTCCTCGTGCTGCAAGATTGGATTTCTTGGGAATTAATTTAATTTCTTGACAGAGGATTTAAAACACCCAGGAATGCATTTTATGAGTACAGTCCTTGCACACAGTGGGCTCTGTGTGCTGTTAGGTGTTGTGCCTCTGATCTGCTCTGGGGTGTGGAAGGCTCTGAGCTGGGAGAGGCAGGGATTTGGGAATGCTTCACTTCCCTCCAGCACAGCCACACCAGCTGCATGGTAAAGCCCCTCAAAAGAAGGAGATTTTAATGGATAAACATAAACCAGTGATGGATTCTGGACAGAGGGTTTAACTTCAGAATTATGATGGATTCTGGACAGAGGGTTTAACTTCAGAATTATCCTGAAATCAGTTTAGTGGTGTGTTCTGGGCTGTGGAAAATTCAAAGAATTTGTAAAACGTGTTTCTGACATACTGAGCTATGAAATGTTTCCTTAGAGGAGCTTTAAATACCAGTTACACCTCATTATTTTTATTTATAAATTCAAATTCTGGCCTGGATTCAGAGGAAATTGGCACTATAACTGGAGTTTCGGGGAAAAGCATAATTTAGTAGCAGAGAGAGAAGATAAATACAACCATTTACTCATCCTGCTAAGGCCGACCTTGACTCCTCAGGGATGGGATCTTCAAAAGAACTCAACAGTCCCTCATGTTCCCCTAGAGTCAGATAAAATCCCCACTCAGTTGATCAGACCATCCCTTCCTACACTCCCTGCTGTTGGCAACTATTAAAGGGAATTTGATACTGCCTTGGCCATAAGAGAAATACAGAACTTTCTCATGTGACTTTTTCCATCTGGTCATAGTTTCCCAAATGACTCCTGCTTGCTGCATGAAGTTCCACACCTTCCTGTCAAAGCAGGAATAGGTTAGAGCACTTGAAAGATAAAATTCAAAGTACAAGCTTCCCTCAAAAGTCAAATTAGATTTCGCACCTGGGTTCTCCCTTACTTTTCCCTGGGTGAGAGCATCCAGACAAGGTTTATTGACGTTCATCCACTCTGACATCTCAGTAAAATTCACATGAGCTCACCAAGGAGCTCCAGCCCCACAAACCCTTGGAGACAGAAGCATCCAGTGCCAACGACAGCAGCTACAACAAAATCTACACCTCCTACAAACCTTTGGAGAGAAAACACACTTCAGGCTCCTGCTGGTGGTATTTTAATCCTCCTGCCTTTGTTTTGTGTGCTCCTAAAGCAAATGTCAGCCAGGAGTTATTTGTAGGAACTCTGTTTGTTTGGCAAACCTATGTCCTGGATGAAGTTTGGAACCAGAATAAATTGTATTACGTGTCTCTTATCAAGGGCAGAAGAAATCAGCATTAGAGCCTGTCAGGAAAACTTTTTCAAGCAGAGCATGGAAGATTTAACTCATGTAAAGAAAACCTGTTCATTAATTAAGCTGTCAAGCTCACTTCATTAAATAATTTATCCTCTCATTTGTCTTTACTGGGCACTTTGTTTCACTGCACTTCAGTATTCAACTGAATTTAATAAAAGCAAACATATTTCTGAATAGATCCTACCCAAAACCACTCGTGGAACGTATCTGTAATTATGTGGATATAGGCATTAAAAATTTTCATGTGATGTTAGAATTTCAGCTGTTTGGGTGCATTTTGTTATTTTTAATGAATGATGAAAGGAAACTTTCTGTTTACATAGATGTTCATGAATTTTAATGCAACACTAGAAGGAATTAAACCAAAAAGCACATTTAATATGGCAAGATTTCCCACAGACAGCTCTCGATGATATGAATATTTAGTTTGCATTATTTTGTGAAATGAGACAACCAAGAGTCTGCCCCAGTCTAATACTGGTACAGTAAGCAATGAACTCAGGATTTGCCACAAAGCCTTTCTATAAAATTCAGAGATGCATTTAAGCTTTAAATAGCTTTACAAGAATTTTAATAACCACAACTTATCAGAATGACAAATAAATTGAAAACATGAAATAAAAAATGTGAAAAATACAGATCATAAACACACTACAATTTCATGGCAGCATCAATTAATTCTTTTGTTCAGAGCATCCTTTAATTCGTCATCTGAGTTCATGTTGGGTATTTACAGAAAGAAGAGATTTAGAAATTTATTTTTTTAATTCCTCTTTCAAAACACAATTGTCATCATAGACAGCTTCCAATTCTACTTCAGTGCTATAATTTTTAAAGTTAATACAAATTATTTATATGTTCTGAGCCAAGGTACCTAAAATACTGAGATATGAATTTAGAACTTCAGCCTCAAACATTTTGTTTAGAACTAAAATTAGCAGTTAAAAACTTGGATTATATTCCATTAATTATACTAAAGAGCAGGTTTTCCTCCTGCTGATCAGGATGGGGAACACAATGAAAAGGTGTGTTCAGTGTTTTTCAAGAAGGTTGGATCTGATTTGGTTTTGCTCCAGAGAAGCTGAGCATCCCAAGGAAGGAAAAAAATATTAAGTTCACTAATTTCTTTCAACTAATGCTGAAATAAGCATGGATGGAGAGGAGAAAACCAAAGTAAATATAATTACCTCAAGACCAGATGTTTCCTACAGCAGCTCATGATGTCATCTGGTTTTTGCAGGTGGGGCAGCCCAAATGTCCCTTGCAAGAGATGAAGACGTGATCAAAGTCCTCCATCAGGTTTGGGAAACCTAAAAGACAGATCCCAACAGCCTTGTGGTGATCAGGAAATACTTCAGTGTAGAAGACTGAGACAAGAGTTCAATTTATATATAATTATCTGTTGAGAAAACTGAGAAAAGGAGGGGAAACAATAAATGTCTTTTTGAACACAGGGCGGTAATTCAAATAACTCACCAAAAAATGTGAAGAAATGAGAATAATGAGCAATAACAGGAGGAACAAGATGGTTCTGCAGGGCGTTGGTACATGGTGGTGCCATTGAATCTACACAATTATACTGTAGTCACCAATCACTTGTGACAGGGGTCACCAAATATGACAGGAAAAAGAGAGAGGGATTTTCCAGAAATATCCAAACTTGCCTGAAGTGACATTTTTCTGACAATGCATGGAGCTGCTCACTTCGTCTGGCACAAGAATTTCTTTTAACCAGGTCTGCACTGAGTCCCTGCAAAACACAGGATTGGTCATGGACCAGTCTGAACTTCTCTAAATGATGTGAAATAACAGATAATGGAGACAGAATTCTGACTGCTGTTGATTTCTCCTGAAGTGTTGGATATGTTCAGCTACTCCTTTTTATACAAGGAAATTCACATTCTCCACTTTTTTAAGAATGAGAGGAGCCTCATTTAACAAACATAGCAAGAACAACAATTGTCATTATGCCTTCATTAACCATAGGCCAGCCAGGGTCAGTCTCTTTTTGGAAAGGATGGGATTTTCAGAGTAAACTGTCCCCAGAATCTGTACATATTGCTCTTTTCTGATGGGCTCTTTATGAAAGAACTGGAGGGAACTGTAATCTGTAAAATAAAAACAGGAGGGAGCAGCTCTTTAATAAATTGCTGGCTTATGTGGTGTTTGCCATGCTTTCCTTCTTATCCTACAAGATTATTTTGGACATTTGGAATATGATCAGATCAGAAGTCCCCCCAACTCTGGGGTAAACAAGACTAAATATCTCATAATGTAAGAGTACAAAAGAGTACAAAAGCTCTTTCACTTGACTTTTTTCACCTATGGAGAAGCTTGGAAAATTCAAGTTATCTCTTCAAGAAGTTACTGATTGATTATACCAGACCCATGCCATGGAACTAAAGGAATCTCCATATTTTCTGTATTTTTCAAATATATTCTAGTAAGGGATGGTTATGTTTCATTCAGAGCTTTTTCCATAATGATGAATTTCTAGTTTAAATTACCATCCAGTTTTGCTTGAAAGGACAAATATGTTCTAAATGCTAAATTCTGTTATGTTTCTCATCTTTATTTCCACTTCAGTGATTTTGTCATTTTTAAACAAAACCCTGATATTTTTAGCTCAAATTATTATCAAGTAATTAATAATTCATTGAGATATAAATATGGCTAACAGTATGAACTTGTTGAATTGCTTGTCACTGTTGATTATTTACAATTCTTAACATTATAAGCAAAAAACTTGAGAATTCACAACTGAATTCTGCTTTAAAGCTTCTGACTCAGGCCACTACAATTCTTTGTCCAACCCTTGGCACTGATGAGGCTGCTGAGGGAGTGCACTTGAGAATTTAATCTAACCTGCCTTCCTGATAACACACAATATTTGCTAGATCTTACTGGGATTTATATCCACTTCAGTAAATTTCTACTGATTTATAAACAGATTTATCTCGTGTCTCTGCTCTTTGGCACATTACTCACCATTTTGAAGGTTGAGATTACCATATTTACTCCAAGGTACAGTTTATAAAAATGCACAGTGTTCTAGAGAAAAAAGGGAAGAGAAAAGTTTTCAGCTTCCCCAACTTCGAGTCCATTTGAGAACAGACCATAGCAGCTGTATCTGACATTTAATTTACCAAACTTGACATAGTTATATAGAGGCAGGATTAAACAAATCCAAGAAAACACCTCCACCCTGTAGTCAAGATATTTTCCAAAGGAAACATACAAGCCATGATTTAACACCATTTGGATGTGGTTATTCCCAGGAATGCTTCCATAACTTGTTGAAGAAGACAAAAACTCCATTTAATCTTGTGAGAATTTCCTTCTAAACTTGGCTGGGTTTTCTTCTGAGCTACATTTCCTCTTTCTTTATGACTTCCTTTGTCTCAAGCCCTTCAGTTCCAGCAGTGAGTACAGATAGATGGAGCAGGGGGGTGTCTTGTGTTTTCTGTTTGCTTGTGCTCCCAAAGCCAGTAATTGTGGCCATCCAATCATGATCATCAAACCATGTGCAGATGTTTGGAAAGCACAGTCCCTTCCCTTGAGGAACATTTTTCATTATTAAATAGAAGCATGGAAATCCCTTGGGTGCCCTGACCCAACTCTGCAGAGACACGAGCCCTCCAGCTCAGCTTTCCTCTCTGTGGTACTTCAAGCTGACTTTTAAAAATTAATTCCTCTCCAAAGCTACAAGACCTTTCTAATTTTATTTGTCTTTTAACTGGAAATGAGCTGCGCTTCAAGGTCGTGTTGAGTTATTATGACAGTTTCAATGATGAAATCAAAAATGAGTCACAACAATCAGTGGTGATGCCTCGGCCAGGGTAATTTAAATAATGGCAGCAAGACCTGAGGGTGCTGGGCAATGCTGTTTGTGCAAAATTATTTATATGTGACAGAAACATTCAATCAAATAATGACTTAGAACAGCTAAGAGGTAGACTTGGAAAGAATTGAATGCATAATTGAGCAAATCATTCTTTTAAACTTTCACCTTGCCGGAATTTCACTTGTTCTCTATAAAATTTCTGAAGAGGTATCAGGTAGGGTTGATATTTTCTGTACCTGAACACTGGGAATCATGGAAAGGTTTGGGTTGGGAGGGACCTTAAAGATCCCCCAGTGCCACCCCTGCCATGGCAGGGACACCTTCCACTGTCCCAGGCTGCTCCAAGCCCCAGTGTCCAGCCTGGCCTTGGGCACTGCCAGGGATCCAGGGGCAGCCACAGCTGCTCTGGGAATTCCATCCCAGCCCTTCCCCACATCAAAATGTAATAAATTGTGCAAGTTTAATATAAATTTATATGAGATTGTGCATAGATTGATGCAGTAATTCAAATATGTGCATTTAAAAGGCCAAGTGGGAATAAAGCCCACTCTGAGTTGCCAGAAGTCAGAGTTACTGAAGCAAATTTGAGATGGGGTCTGATAAACCTGCAAGCAGAACTCAGAGAGGAATAATTAACCACATAAATCTAAGGTAAATGACTAAAAAATTGCTCTTTAAATCAATGTTTGTGATTTACAAAGACTCTCCAGTTGCAGTTGTTGGTTGGAGAAGACCAAAGAGAGATGGCATAACTGCAAAAAATATAAGAATGTTTTAAAAAAGTTAAAATAGTAAAAATATGTAGTGATATTTGAAAATAGAAAAAAAAAGTTAAAAGTATTTTTTAAATAGAAAAAAAAAAAGAAAAAAAAGAAAAAATATGGAAAGTTTCCTCAAGAAATAGTTAGGACAAAAGGAAAAAAACAATAAAAGGATAATTATGCAGCAAATGGGGAGACAGAACAAATGATCTCTTCAGGTCTTTCCACACTTGTCAGTCTAATCCCAGTCACTGTCACTGCTGATATTTTCAAGTGTGGTGTTTTTTTATGAAAACATTTGTTCAAAGGACAAATAAATAAGACAGATATAGGCATAGTTCCGAAGTCTGTACAGTCTGTTCAAGTCTCAATATTTTAGGCTAAATATAAATATCATGGTAAAAAAAAACTGTGATTGGAACAAAAAAAATCCCCACAGAATAGCATTGCTGGAACAGAGACAAAGGTATTTCTTCATCTTTGTCACAAACAGAATAATATATTGCAGGAAAAAATGCCAAAACCAACCCACAACAACCTCAAAATGCAGCTCTGTCCTCCTCCCATGTTTCAGTGTATTTGTTCTAAAATCTGAGCATAACAGAAAATCATTGAGATTCTAAAACCAACTGCACTGGTTTGATGCTGCCTTTGTGAGGATCCACTGGACTTTGCCTCCTGACAAACTGGGATGGCACCAGAAGTGATCAATGCCTGCCTCAGAGTGGGAGATGGGAAAACATTCCCAGCTTTTTCTGGAGATGCAGATGGAATAGGGCAGGAGCTGTCCCAGGTGGTGCTGGCAGGTGCTGCAGGGATTTCTGGAGGATGATTTCTACAGGATGATTTCTGGAGGATGGGATTTC
Organism: Ploceus nigricollis; assembly: GCA_013399945.1. Taxonomy (NCBI): domain Eukaryota; kingdom Metazoa; phylum Chordata; class Aves; order Passeriformes; family Ploceidae; genus Ploceus; species Ploceus nigricollis. The sequence goes on along the minus strand of VXBC01000518.1, from coordinate 390,933 downwards.
TGTAGAATGATTTCTACAGGATGATTTCTGCAGGTTGTGATTCCTGCAGGGTGTTATTCCTGCAGGATGGAATTCCTGCAGAATGGGATTTCTGCAGAGTGGGATTTCTGCAGGGTGTGATTCCTGCAGGGTGTGATTTTTCCAGGATGGGATTCCTGCAGCTGGACACCAACAACTCAAACAGGATTGCTTTGAGCATCTCCCATCCCAAGCCACCTCTTCCACACCAGGAGCTTTATCCACTAAAGGGTTGTCCAGAAATCCTCTCTGGAGTCCCCTGGTGTGGTGAGCTCCTGTTCCAAGCAGGATTTTTCCTCCTAACAGAGATGATTTTATCCTTCTCTGCCTTCAGCATTTGGCAGGAGACTCCCCCCACACCAGGCCCTGTCTGTTCTCACCATGCTGGGGATTGCACAGGAGAAAAATCACAATATTCCATTTACTGGTCTTCCATGTGATTTATCCAGTTTCATTCCATGCTGGCATTTGGACTCCTCCTAACCCCCAGCCACCTTCAAACCCACTGGCAGACCTCAAAAATTCCATAGAAAAGTAAGAGATTTAAACATGATTAAGTTGTTTCATGTTTAATAAAAAGAGGTGCTTGAGAAGAACAGTCAGAGGACATTAAATATTTTCAAGTTTAGCCAAAACTTTTGCTTTCTTCAGGCAATTTTGTAACCATAGCAGCCAAATCTGTTATTGCCAAATTAATCTGGGGTCAATAGCTCCAGAATTTGAGGCTCAGGGGGCAGCCAGTTCTCAGTTTCCCTAACTGATACAATCACTATTAATTTGGGTAATTTTCTAACTCAGTAAAATCAAGCTATCCATTTTAATACCTTAAAAAAAAAATACTCTTTGGGGGCTGAACTACACTTTAAAAAGAGTTCAATAATGGTGTAACTGCAAGGAAGGGAATGTAGAAATCTGCTTAAAAGAGATATAACTGCACCCACTGCCCTCCTATGCTCTTTTATCTCCTATATCATATTTCTATTCTAACCATTTTTAGAGAAAAATAAAATCAGGTGTGAATAGGGCAGAATAAGAATTCATCACAATTCTCTAAATTATTAATTGGGTTTGATTTGAAATTCACCACCTTGATTTATACTGTAGAGAGCCAAAGCCAAATCCACAAATATTTGCATTTATCATAATATTCCTTTAACTTTTAGAGTAAGTAATTTATTTAATTCAATGGTTTTATGGGTTTGGTTTGGGGTTTTAGAGGGTTTTGTTGCTTTAAATGTGAAGAAGCTTGGTAAAGTGAAAATAAAAAAAAGGCTACTGGTATATTCTGTCTGCTTTTCACAGCTCTGCCTGTATGGTTGTACCATTTTAATTTGAAGAGAGTCTGTCTGGAAAAAGAATAATCTACAACTTCTGGAATAATGCTGTGTTGTCTCACTTCAACAGGGAAAAGCAAGAAAGCAAGCAAACAAAATCCAACCCAGAAAACCACATTGAAAGCAGGATCTTTCACCAAAAGTGGGTTGTAAATAGCATTAAGCCACATATAAGGCATGCTTAAAAGTAGATACAGCACAAATGTTCCATAAAGTGCAGCTCCCTGCAAATTAACCAAATAAATAGTAGCAGAAATGGTGATAATTACATTATTTTCAGTTCTCCTCTTCCTGCAGCTGTACACAATACTCAGCCTCCACTCGAACACTGAGTAAATCAAAGCAAAGTGAATTTAATAGGTCTATTAAAAGTGCTCTGCTAATGCATCTTTATACAACTCAGAACAGCAACAGCACTTCTCCAGAAATCAGGATAAATATAATGTGTCCTCCCAAATAGCAGTAACTGATTTTAACAGCTACTTAGAAAGAGAATATTTGTTTAGATCAATATCCAATTAAGAATCCAGCTAGTCAGAATCTACTCTTTGCTTTCCCTGCAAATTATGAAAGCAAAACCTATTAGTAAATCTTATTAGTTTCACACTGGTCTCTCGAGATTTTTTTTTCCACCTGAATACTCTGTGTCCCTTAAAAGATGATTTTAAACACAGTGTGATATTGATTGTTTTGAGGCACTAATGTGAACTGATCAAACACAACCTAAGGAGATTTTACTGTATGCACAGGCAAACTGAGGACTAAGATCTGTCAACATCACAGGTTAATATTTCCACTTTACCCAAAAATTAACAACTAATCAGTAACCCAAGGAGAGAGTGGAGCCCTACTAACATTTGTAATCACAGGATCTGCATGATTTTCCAGTGAATTAGCTGCAGGAGCATCATAAAATAAAAACTTCAAAGGCTGTGAAAGTTGCTGTCTATTATTTTGAGGGAAGGCAGAAAGAAAATAACTCCTTTTTGTGTTTTCTTCCTGCATTCTTTGTGTTCCTTCTGCCTAAATGACTAATACTGATGCAAACCATACCTGCTGATTTCTTTTATGTACTGAATAATCACAGAAGATGAGAAGTGGGACTAGAATCAGGTCTTTACATAAATAGCTGCCTATAACCTTCCTAAATACAGGAATAAAGGGGAGGTACAGTAAGCTGCAATGTTGAATGAAAATGATGAGATTTCCCCCTTCCAAAAAAGAGTCTGAGATCCTGGAATGCCTCCCTATCTTTCCCTTTGTGAGATGAGTTTTTAAGGACTAGCTTATCCCTTTTCAGTCCTCCAGAATCAGTCTTGTTCTTCAGGAGAAAGACAAAAATGAAATTCTTCCTGGGCTTCAATATTAAACCCACAGGTAGCTGGGCCAGTCCAGATAAGAGATTCAAAATTAAGCACCACTTTTTCAGTCAGTTTTCCTAGAAAAGAGCTGGACTGAGTCCCCAGAGGGATGAAAGCCTTCTCTGTGTCTCCTGCCATCCCTCAGCTAATAAATATCAATTGCCACAAGTGGCGTGGTGCTGTCTGCTAATTAGAGCCTCTCTTGCACACTTTAACTGGAGCAGTGTGACAGCATGAGGAAAGGATCCTGAGAATGCAGCCAAAGAAATGTTAAAAAATCTGCTTTTCTTCATTAAATACATATATACATAGTTATGCCACAAAATGACTTTTTGCTTAAAACAAAGGGACAGAGTTATTTTCATTTCATGAGCAGAATTCCAGCACATCCCATCATGTTTCCACGCTAGGAATTGTTGTGATGAATGATCTGAACAGCACACCATTTAGTTTCATAACTCCTCCTGACTGTCAGCCCCTTGATGTCAGACAACATTCACTATGGCAACAATATCCCATAGTCATGCAGATGCTGGAGTAGTAAGGAAAAGGGGGGAAAAAAGGAAAAAAAAATGCTACTAACAAGAATGAGATGATAAAGAATTATTCCAACAAAATGGAGTTGGAAGAAATAATGGAAAAACTGCTCTAATTTGTTTACATATTGCTACAATTTTTTCTCTGCTATCACCTGTGCTTTTCAAAAATGAGCATTTTAATTTTTTTTTTACCTAAATTAAAGGCTTTTTTAGCTGGGTGTAATTCCAGGCAAAGCAAAGGAAGAGAAAAGCCATCACTGACTCCAAGAGGTTTGGGATCAAATACTAATTTACAGACAGCAGGGGACTAATCAATCTTATTTCACTATCAAGTACAAGTCCTCTCACTTCAGTGACATATCAGTGTCAGCACGAGTGTGGGGAGCAAAAATTATAATTTGTCTTAAGGGATTCCACTCTTAGCACTGCAAAATCATGGAATGTGGAATGGTTTGGGTTGGAGTGGACTTTAAAGATCATCTCATTCCATCCCCTCCCATGGGCACCTTCCACTAGCCCAGATGTGAATGGTGGTGAAAGAAATAAATCCTGGTTTCAGAGGCTCTAAGCTGTATAAATAATGGTTGGTGTTGTCCCTTTGGTTATGTTTTTCACCCTGCCCTTCACAGGCAGGACCATGGGACTGTCAGCAGAACCCACCACTGGAAATGAGAATTCAGGGCCTGTTGGGGCACTCAGCACCCCCTGTGGTACAATAACCTCCCAAATCAGTAAATTAAAAAATAAAAGGTCTTACGTGAACGTCAGCAACTTCCACATTGACAAAATTGAACTGAACTTCATCGAAGTGGAGAAGAGAGTTCTTCCCAACACTTGCCACAGCTCACACTTGAAGATGTTTATTCAAGGAAACGTGAAGTGCAGCAGTGAGGGAAGGAGCTGATGTGACACAAAGCAAAAGCAGCACGCTGACCTACTTTGGCTGTCCTGCTGAGTGAGAGTTCTGCCTCCTCCTGCCCTGAGAGACCGTGAACACCACGAGCTGAGGTGCCAACCACTTGTGCACCTCCCTTCCACGACAGACCAGAGCTGAGGCAATCCAGGGACAAAAGCCTTGAGCTGCAGTGACACAGCAGAGCTCTCTGAGGAGGTCACTGGCTAAAACGAGGAGAAAATAATATAAAATATTGCAGGGGTGCAGCAGAAGACATTGACCACAAGTATTGAGGCTGAGGGGAAAACCCACTCTTGTAGGAGCGGCACCTGATTCCGTGGGGACCACCAAGTCCCACCAAGTGACATGAGGTGGCACAAGAGTACACGGTGGCAGGGGTCAGGTAATCCAGGCTTTTCAGAGAAACTGGTAAGGAAAATATGATCTTTTAAAGAACAGATGGCCTTGGCCATGCAGGTGGCCACACACACACAGATATCCCAACTCCCAGCGGGGGCCTCTCCTCCAAACATTCTCCCCTGTAAAGGCCTTTAGGATCAGGACACCCAGACAACCTCATCCTGCACTTCAGAAAATCTCCAGCCATTTACAGCTGTGCACTTAATCTGTGCTAGAGAGTTTTCTAAATGATGTGGGGACTGAATGAGATGATAAAGAATGAAGTTTCCTCTGGGACGAGCCCAGAGTTCCTGACACTGTACTTTGGATATTGAAGTATTTGCTGCTCAGTAACCTGTAGTGCACTTTATAGTGTAAAGGACATAAAATATCAACCAAGGCAAACATTTCTTTAATCTCATATGACTCTGTCACAAAGACCAACTTCCTGATTAATGCTCTCCAAAGAGATTCCACAAAATTCTGTTCAACTTTGAGATAATTTCCTGACATTTAAATATTTTTTCTTTTACTTTCTATACACTTGCTGCTTGCAGAACATGATAATATATTTATTACTATGTATAAATACAGCACTTAAAGTGGTATCTCCAGTTATTTCAGGAATAAAAGTTATGATTTAGCTAATGTTGCACCAGCACAGGCAGGAGCAGTGTCTGCATCATTCAGTAAAGCAGTCAGGGGCTTCAATTCTTCTAAAAAATGACAGAATGGCTCAAGAGATATGATGCCCACCTTAAAGTGTGCATTTATGAAGCAAATTGATTCATTTTTCACCACTTGCATGAATTTGGATTCAGTCTCTAAAATCACTGTTCAAACACAAACAAAAGTTGAATCAAAGAATTTATATTATGGAATAAGCATTCTTACTTTCAACTAAAAAATTGTTCTCTTGAACGAAACTAGAGGCTGGTTATATATTTGTATATGCATTTGTAGATGCAGATCTTTATAATTTTTTTTTCTCTTAAGAAAAGAAATGTTTTTGGTATCTTAAACACTCTAAATTGTCTACCAACTGTTCAGAGCTGGTTACAGAACAAATCAAGAATATGAACTGTATCTAACTAAGATAAGAGAAGGCATCTGACATTTTAAACACAATCAAGTCTAGTCATCATTTCCCCTTCTTCCAAGTCTGCTTAGCTATACTTAGAATGGCATGTAAAGAATACAAAGTCTGTAGGAAGTAAAAAGTATCCATAAATCTCCCCCAAAAGCTCTTTTATTTCTGGAGATGAAATTTTGGCCTATATTTCTGAGATGCTACATAAAAAACATCACAACAAAAACTGTACAGGCAGCTCAAGTCATGATACTTGTATTATTTGTGTTAAATAATTCTCAAGCAAATAATAATAATGCTCAAATTGTCACATGTCACCTTTTAAAAGGGTGACACTCATAAGCTCCTCAACAATGGCTGACTTTGTGCTCTGTTTTATTCCACATCAAGCATAAGAGGAGTGATTTTACATCCCAGAGCAGCTGAAATTAAGTTGCTGACACTGTTTGTCATGGTTTCAAATACACCAAGCTGTTAGCAGAGCTCAGCTCAGGCTTTGTGACTTGTCATCAGCTTCGTCTTCGGAACAGCCCCCAAGAAATGGAGGTCAGCCAGGCTTTGTTCCACACAGGCAAGGCACAATTTGGAGCTCCAAGATTTTGGAGCCTCTTCATTTAGCACTTCTCTGACAATTCTGAGAGGGGGAACTGGATGCCAACCAGGGACTTTCAGTTTTCTCTATTTAAATTGCAGGGTTTTTAACGACGGTGTCGTCGTCACTTTGCCAAGACACAGCTCAACCCTCAAACAGTGGATTTACCCACATTCAGCACTTTTTTGGTTGTAGTTAAATATGCCAGGGCTCTGGCTTGGGTTTGGACTAGGAATCTTTTCCAAGGAAGACTGGCAGCAGGTGTTTTCCACTTGCATATGCAATTTGTGTAAGCTCCATATGATCAGCTATATATAATTTTTACTTATATAACAAAACAAGGACGTTTCTCAAATGTATCAACCTCCAGGTCTTTCTCATCTGACAGCAGCCATCACTGCAACCAAGACAAAGCAATTCCAAAGTACTTTGAAGACATAAAACCCTGTCTGAACACTCCTAAATCAAGGCTTTTTCCAAGGTATTAGCAGCATTCAATCTTTAAGGTGGGAAAACCAAAGCAGCTGACAAAAGAACTTGAAACAACAAGACAAAAGGAATGCTAAGGCTTAAAAGTAAACAAAATTACATTCTAGACTGTACATTCTTGAGGAACAAACTTGACTTTTTAAAATTAGTTTAAAATAAGGTCCCACTAATAGATGCAGTCACACCATGAAAATTATACAATATATCGAAAGTCCAGAGAGAAGAAAACACATCTCTGTGTTTGTTTCATATATGGTACAGGGGGTTTTTGGTTTGATTTGGTTCTTCCATAGTCCTCAATTAACAAATTAATGAGCTCTTTGAAACCTCAAACCTTAGCTCAGCTTTTCTCTTTGGGATAGAATGATGAGCACTTTGGCGAGTCTGACCTTCCCATTTAAATTTCTGGAACATCCAAGAAAGATTTTTTTACTCCTTTCAGCACTGACTGATGCCAGCTGACCCAGCAGAAGTGAACTCTGTCAGCTGGTGATGGCCAAGAGGGCAGGAGTGACCCAAGACTGATGATTTTACCCAACAATCACCAGATAAAGGCAGGGTGAGCAAAGATAAACAATGTCAGCTCCAAGTGGTGACACGATGACAGGCAGACAGTAATGAACATTGTCAGAGATTGCCAAAAAGATAGGGATGAGCAATGTCCTGTTGTTCAGCCAATTTCAGTGAATGAAGATAAATGACACTGGACACTGATAAGAGAGCAAATGGACAAAACATGGGTAAGATGTTCTTTAAAACTGAAGCTTTAGAGTTTTTTACATGTAACATACAGTACAGCTTGGCTATACACTTCAGTTTTTCCTCATATATTTGTGCTGTAACTCTGGGATTACAACAACCCCAGCCCAACGTGGTGCATATTGGCACATAAATAAATTATTTTCTATTTCACCCACACAGCCTCTGCTTTCAAGACATTTTGTGCTCATTTTCTGCCCCTGAAGACTTGTCATTCTAATTCTTTAGAAAAACAACAACTCCATGGTGCCCTTATGGATTCTATGGGTTGAGTTTTCTTCTGAAAAGTGCTGCATGAGGGGGGTTTAGTCAGGGCTTTCAATGAAAAATTTTAGAAACTGTACCTGTTAAAACTAACAACTGCAACTCTGAGAGTGATGGCTGTGGAATACAAACAGCAAATATTCCCTGAAGTTTATGTAACTCATTCTCTGCTAGGGATGGTCTCTGAAATGTTGCCCAAGCAATGCAGGAAAGCTGAACTTTTTTGATGGAAAAGGAATCCTGTTAAGGCTGGTGTTGGGCTGGTTTGTGCACGGCAGAGATTACAAGTGGATGATTCACAAAGTCCTGCTTGCTTTGATACACACTGGCTCATCCAGCCTGGCACATCAGCCCTGAGAAGGATTATTCCATAGCCTTGTGGAGCATTACACACCACTGCTGGGGAGCCTGGGATGGCTTTCAGGAAACTCATGTAGGAAAACTCACCAACTCCATAGCTGGAGATCAAATGAAATTACAGTTCAGAAAAAGTGAGCCCAGTGCTGGCTCTGAGTTCTGAGCAGAGGAGAGCACAAAGTTTTCCAAGTCCTAAACTCTTCCTATTTCCATGTTTGGGGCACCCAGGACAGCAGTGGCAGTGGCACAGAAAGAGGAGCTCATCTCCTTGCAGAAACACGAGGTGTGACAGAGCTCGAGCACCCTCAGAATAGTCACAACCAATGTCATTAGGAAAGCACTGAAATAAACATTCACTCAGAGGAGATGAAGCAGGAGAGATCACAGCAGCTGCTGGGCTGAGAAGGAGCCAGAAGAGTGTAACATCACTCCTGAATGGCACTCTGATAGTGAGAGGCAAAAAAAGATGAAATAATTCCTTCCGTCAGGAAGACTCAGAGATCTAGTTTTTCTGATGCCATTTCTCAGAAGGGTGACATGAAGACCTTTGCTTGAGCTGAGATTTACTTGATGCACTATTGCAAGTTGTAGCACTAATGTAAAGTATTCCAAATTTTTATACCAGATCTCATCTTGAAACCATCAGGTGGAGATAGGGAAGGATTCCACACAAAAGGTCTGAGAGAGGTGCTGAGGAGCCAGTTCTTACTTCCCTCATCCTGGAAATATAGAAGTGCTTGAAACTACTCAGAAACAATCAAAAGCTGAATTCCTCTGGGACACCACGGCAAGGTTTCTTGCTGTTGTATTTTTTCATGCTAATGAGCTTCCAGCAGATGAAGAATTAGTTAATGTCTTTCAAGTAGCAGACCCAGAGCAGTAAAAAAGAAATACAGGATTGTGTAGAACCATAATTCTACTGAAATCATCAGAAATGGATGAGGATAGTGATTTAGCAAAGAATTATTTAAACAATGAATAAAAACAATGTAAAAATTCAGATTAAAACAAAAAAAAAAAATCAAAGTTTTACAAAGTAGGTGCTGAGGTTCAAAGAGGTTAAAGGTGTGATTCTGCTGAGGTGCCTACATAGTCAGTACAGGAAAATAAACACAAATTTCACATTGATGAGCTTCTCTGTCAGCCAATGAAGGGAGCTCATGACAACCAGTTTAGATGTAAATATCCAACTTTTAAATGTCTAGTGAGATAAATTTTCCATAAGGCCTCTGCCACTCAAGTATGGCAATTGTCAGCTTAACCTTTACAAAAACCTTGGTGAGAAGAGCCCAGGCAGTGAGTTAATGTCACCTTTCCAATAGTCTGAACTGTTCCTGTTCCTGCAGGCAGAGAGCTCCTTGAAAGAGGTCCTGCATGGAGCACACACTATTGCTAGGGAGAAATTTATTAAAAGCATCCTAAATGCCAAGTGAAAACTCCTTCCTATGAATGAAAATCCAACAATGTTCTCTAAAATTCATTGTTTGGTCTTTCAGCTCAGCTTTGGCAGTACCATGGTAGTTTGAAGACCAAGAGAAGCTCTAGGCTCAGTGGTGGCCACCACATCATCTTTGAGAGTTTCTAATCTGTCCTTAATGTCCTAAATGCAAAAACACACCCCAGAGTTACCACCAAGAATGTGCTGTAAAATATTTACACACGTCATA
>VXBC01000518.1:314914-381130 GCA_013399945.1 Ploceus nigricollis | reverse complement strand
AAAAAAAAAAAAAAAAAAAAAAAAAAAAGCAGCATTTAAGCAATCAAAGATTCCCTTAGTTCCAAGGCAGTGCACATCTTTCATGCTCACAGATTCCTCTGGGCATATTTCAGACCGAGTGGCCCGTCCTTTTCTGCTTCCTTGCACAACATTTGTGGGTAGTCACTTAACAGAGCTCGGATGAATCATGCTGGAATGCTTATGAATATCCCTTTTCCTCGTGGTTTTTTATGGGATAAGCCTCTCTTTACTGGGATGTTGCAATTACCTGAGGCAAGCAGCCATCTGTGGGTCCAGACCTCAAACTGCAGCACTTGCCCTACACATGCTCCACCTCGAATGGGGTAAGGACAACACAAGACCCCGGCAGCTGATGTTCAGTTGATGTGAAACATTCTTATTTCAGCAAATTGAAGGATCTAAATCAGCAAAGGAAACAGTGAAGGCCGTTTAATTTGTAAATTATTTTTCTCATTTTAATTTGTAAATGATTTTTCTCATTGGCCCAAATTGAGGGGAAATGACACCATGCTGATCACAGGTCAGGTAAAATTGAAGGAGGTGTTCCTCTTCTTTTGGCTTTATTGTCTGTCCTAAAGAGACCCCAAATGGCTGCTGCAACTAGACCTGTTCTCTTGTTATTTTCTTAATTACAACTCCGTCTACATTATCTAAATATACATAATTTCTAATTCTTAGAAATCAGCCCACCTTTAAGCTCGGAGTCCAATCTTCAGCTCTATCTCCCATGAAATGGATGTTTGTAACAGCAACAGCTATGATGCTGTGTGGTGGCTTTAATCCCTTTGCTTCTGATGGTTGGACTAAAACAAGAGAGCTCCTCTCCACTGTGAATTGAAAAAGAAAATCAGTGTGAAATTTCATCATCTCTTTATTAACCTCTGATAACCAACTGAAATGTGCTTCAGTGGCGTGCTACTAGAACTGCCTGCAAAGGCATTAATGAGTCTGTGATTTAAAAAAGGCTTTTTGAAAGAAGGAGCTTAAAAAAAATTCACTTACAGCATAGCAACTCTAATTGGTACAAGTTACAGACCGGTTTTACAGGAGGATGCTGAGCTGCCCATTTCAGCTCGCTGAAGCAATGTTCTTCCAAAGCAGCACTGCACCTCATTCTGGAAGATTCTTTAATTAATTTGAATGCTGAAGCACTGCAAAAACAAAAAACGTGTTATGCAACATTTGGTTTCACTGAGCCATCCAACAGCATAATTTTTACCAGTTTCTCTATATTCCCTTTGTGTTTAATTCTGTTACTTGTATGAGGCTGCAGATGTCTGAGCCTTTTCCCCACAGCTAAGACTGTTCTCCCATATAATGTAATGGCTACAATATAACCCCCAGATCCAGGACAATTCACTTGTTATGGCAGGTTAATAATTTTTCCTTCCTACATTTTTATGGAACATTTACTTTCAAACACATCCTAGTGACTGAGGTGTTAATTCAAAACAGGCCTTTGAACAGCTAGTAAGAAAATGAGAAGGGAAATCCAATTTCAGAAAATGTGTAAAACTGTGCAGAGGGGGAAAAAATATCATTTTTAGAGAATTGTCTGCAGATAACTTTGAAATTCACCTCCCAGACACGTGGTGATGTTGGACAGAACGGAGCCTCACTGCTGTGCTAATGAAAAACAGGGCAGCCAAACCCTGGGGATTTGGGAGGAGCAGACCTGCAGGTCAGGGCTGTGCTGCTCCTGCTCCACCTCGGTGGTTTTGTTGCCTTTTTCCCAACCTGGAAATGAAACTTGAGATGGTTTTAGTAAGGAGGTAATAGAAAAGGGGATCTTTATTTGAAGGCTTTCAGGGGCAGTCATGGAAAGATGCCCACAAAAGCCCACCCCCACAGGGGTGAGGACATTTTATAGGTGTTAGGAAATCAGCATAATTGATAAAAAGCACCAATTAGGAGGACAAGTGGTGATGCAATTCCCCCCAGGTCAAGCCCCTTCTCTGGAGCCCCCCTGGCACTGGCTGTGCTCTGTCCATGGAATGGATCTCCAAGAGTTGTTCTCAGCCTTGGTTCCCAGCAAGAACTGAGACAGCCCTGGGGCCTTGTGCCCCTGGGGCTTGGAGCTCTGGAGTTTTTTGTCTTTCTGCCTCAGGAAAGGCCATGGAAAAGTTCTGGGAAAACGAGTCACTAATACAATAGGTGACAGAGTTACAAATACATGTGTGAAGAATACAAAGAATATAAAAGAAAAAAAGGCAAAAAACCAAACAGCTTCAGTTTCAGATGAGCTCTTCTGCAAAGGGCCCTCGAGAGCTCCCAGCCCCACCCCAGCTCCTTCCCCAGGGAGGATGTTCTTTCTCACAGAACCAACCTGCCCTGCTGGTGCCACCAGAAATAACAAAATCCTTCTTCATTTAGCACATTTCATAGCGCATTTAATAAACAAATGTTGGATCCTGGGGGAAAGTGGGAATTTTTAAAGTCTGCACTCCAATATGTGAAATTTCTCAACTTTGTCTGCTGGTCCCAAACATTACTCCACTCTTTCCCACTATTTTTAAGGCAAAGATACTGCTGGTGAGGAACTGATTCTGCACCCTTTGCTGAGCACAGTCAGGCTCTAGAAGGACTCATTCTTTCCACTCAGTGCCATGGCTGGCATTTGGGAATAGATGTTTATTCAGAGTGAACCAAAGAAAGAAGGAAAGAAATAATCAGTTTATCAGCAGCCAACAAAGCACACATACTGTGATGATTAATATGCATTTGAGTGGAGAACTGCTCTTTTTGCCATTAAAACTTGTATTACTTAAATCACATCTTTCATCAAAGTCTTCTAATTGCACTACAGTTTGTGATCATTTAATTATCTGTGTTTTCTTTTTGAGATGGCATCTCTAAAATGTACCGTATATATCAGAGTACTCCTCCACTTCTAAGTGTAACTTGGCCAAATGAATTTCTGCTAGGGAAAAAAAAAAAGCAATTTCGAAAGCATTTTCTTCTTGTCCACTTTGGGCTGAAGCAAGTTAAAAATGCAGAGCACTCTCAGCTCTTCATTTGAAGAGGTAGACATCATAATTATAAATTCCTGCTGCAGTTTAAGGTTCACAGGACAAACTCACAATAGCTTCATTACAAATTCCCTGTGATCTCTTCATACATTTTAAGCACCTGGAATATTTGCATTTCTGATTTTACTGGTGCAGCCCTAACAAGAGAGAGATGTTCTCACTCACTGTGAACTGGATGAGGCTCTGAACAGAAGATTTTTTGTTTATTCTGGGTGTAACTGAAGAGAAAGAAGGAAATAGAGATCAAAAAGAAAGGTAAAGCCATTGCACTGTGACTTCCATTGTGACTTATTTCAACTCATCTTTTAAGGGATCACCTTTTCTTAAAGTAAATGAAATTATTTTTTAAATGTTCTTTTTCCTGCTCCCAGTGAGATGTCCAGGATTTGAAGGTTCTGCCAGGTCTGCTTTGCAAGAAAAATAAATGAAAAACGCTCCAGCTGAGTGTCTACACACTCAAATGTAGTAAAGATTTGTTTAGGATCGTTCAGAGGAATAGAGATTTGCTGCTTTATTAAATGGAGTAGAGATTTTCACTAAAGAAAATCTAAACATGCTGGGAAATCAAGTTTTACAAATATGGCCTTTTGTCCAATTAACATGTGATATAATTCTTTCTATGGGATCATTACACAAACATAATGGGTGTACATAAAAAACTGCAAGACACACAGGAACAGCACATTGTAATTAAAGTGGTTCAATGAAAAATATCTCAGAATGAAGTTAGTTACAACAATTTTCTTCTTATCTGTGAACTTTTTTTGCTATATTAAATGCATTTTAACAGTATTTGATGTCATATTTGGCTGGAGATCAACTGATTTGTCTGATTAGAGCACAAGACATAATGGATGTGTGAGAAAATCTGTGTGTGATAAATATATATGTACATAACTTCAGAATATCACACAAAGATAAGCTGATAAATGCAATTCATATGAAGATAATAGATTTTCTTCACATGGGTAAGTATAAAATACATGTAAATATGAAGCATTCTTCCAGACACTTCAATTTCTCTTACAGCACCATCAGAGCTGGCACTTCTGTAATGACAATATCATCCTTTGAAATATTTTTACAATGATAAAGTAGTATGAGATTTAATAAAGAGGTAATTAACAAGCTGTAATGCCTAAACATCCCTGTTTATGTGGGGTAGCAGATTTTTTATATACTCATTTTAGTCAGCTCTGACAGCAAGTCTGTGGCTGATGGTTATGCCAGTCATAATTAAAACTCTTTCCCATTACATTCATTATCACAACAGATGGGATGATTTTGAGAGTAAGAGGTATCAGTTTTATATAAAAAAAAATTTTTACTTGTGCCACTCTATTCTTTCTGCTCCATCCCTTTGTTTTCTTTTCAAAGAAAAAGAAGGATTAACTTAAACACCAAAGCTCTGGTATTAATATCAAGGCATTATAGAAAGCACAAATAGGATGATTGGAATCTGGAAGCTAAACATGGGAATAGATCCTAAGCCATGATAATAATACACTGCTGCAAGCTGTGTCTACAGACCACGTTTAGAGTATAAAATCATAAATGTAGAGAATTACTACCAGTCATCTGAAGTAATTAGCAACCAGTCACTTAATTGACTTTTACCACTGCTCTGAAGCCACTGATACAATCTGGGTGTGGCACCTGATGGAAAAATCAATGTCAGTCTTACCTTAGAGCTACTGAGTGTTCAGACTGTAATGTCCAATAAGACAATGTCAACTCAATAAATTAACTGGGAGGTTTTTGTTGTTTGTGTTTTTTTTTTCTTTTGGAGAAATTAAAAACATCCACCATGGATAAACCAAAACAAAGCTGAGACCAAATAAAGCAAATAAACCACTAATATGGAATAGTGTTGAGTAACAGAAACTATTTGTGTACTTGAATGCCTTTGGAATCCTGATTGCAGCCCTGAAGTTCCTGTGTTCTTGAGCCCAATTCACAGGTTAGAATAAAGGATATTCATTGTTCAAGAGCAAAACCACTCAGTATCTTGTACTCCATCATATTTTCATGTAAATGAGAAACAGTTTATTAAGACAGGCACAGTTCCTCAGAAGGAACAGGTGGGAAGCCAACCATGTTTTCCTTTTAGATCCATGGAAAACAATTTTACTTAATTACACAATTATCCCAACCAGCATTTTTTCTCTGTCTGAAGAGGAGCACAGAAATGCATGAGCTAACAAAGTGATGAGATGAATGGTTCATTTGCTCAGCATCTTATTTTATTGGAATGGCCAGTCCTTGGCATTCTGGGCAGAGGTACAAAACACACTGCAGCACACAGGTGCTGAACAATTTTTCCCTTGGAAAGGTTTCCTCCTTTCCCTCATCCTCTGTGTGCTCTCCAGAGCTGCCATTTCAAACAGCTGCTGGCTCTGTGCCTGTAGCTGGGAGCAATTCATCACTTCAAAAAGCCAGCTCAGCACTCTTGAGCCATCTGAACTATTTCCACCATCCAACATTATATTTGAGAATATAATTGGGGGGGAAGAGAAGACTTCAACTCTCATTGCTGTTATTGCTGCTCCAGGACAGAGGCAAAGAGTATTTCTCTATTCTATTCTATTCTATTCTATTCTATTCTATTCTATTCTATTCTATTCTATTCATTTTCATTCCTATTCTATAATTCATTCCTATTCTGTTCTATTCTATTCTATTCTCTATTCTATTCTATATTTCATTCCTATTCTATACTTCATTTCTATTCTATTCTATTCTATTCTATTCTATTCTATTCTATTCTATTCTATATTTCATTCATATTCTATATTTCATTCCTATTCTATTTCATTCCTATTCCATTCCTATTGTCTTATTCTATTGAATCCTATTCTACCCTTTATTTATTTTTACACTCTTTAAGATAAACCTTGACACGTGTCCTAACTCACACAAGTTTAAGTCCAAGAGAGGTTGCAGAATTACTATTTTAACAGTGTCATTGTTGGGGGAAGGGGTGTTTGCTTAAAATGGATAAAGAAAAAGGATATTCTTAGGTAAAAGTGTAACACTCCTGTTTTCAGTTTAATTTTCTCAACATATATTCATTTCTGTTACACAAGCATAGGTTAGTCCTTAAATACTTATTAGACAGTAGGAATGAAACACAGAGGCCTCCAGGAGAAAAAAAATCACCACGATTCAGAAGGAAGTTTTGTGAATTTGCACTTTCTGAGAGTTCTTAATGGATCAGAGCTCCTGTGCCAAGAAAAAATTTCATTTTGAAACCCACCAAAATGAGTGTTACCCTTGCTGCTGACATTTTTAATCCTTTTCCTCTGCTTCTGTGGCTGAAAATTGGAAGTAGGTCATGCTGCAGCATTACCTGTTACAGATTCTCTACAGATGGAAAAGGAGCCCTGGCTCAGCAATTCAATAAAGTTAATCAAAACCAGATAATCATAAGATATGAGCCTTTCTCCAAAGCAAAATTGATGCTGAAGTCACAGGAGCAACAAATGGGACAGAAACTCTAACAGAGAAGTTGATACAACTCCAAAAAGCTCCAGATGTTCATTTGCAGGTAAGAACTTGTAATTAAACTTTCCAGACACTGCATTTCCAGAGATTAGAACACTGAACTTTACATATGAAGCACTGATGAATATGAAACCAAACCAAATGATTCCAGTCAGATGGGAACAGGCTGATTCCAGACATCTGTAGTCTGGGTATTTACAATCAGCCCTTACAGTCACTTTTACAAGGCTGTCCTTGAGAAAATGGAGCAGTACAACATTAATCAACATTTCACCTAAGGCTGTGGGCTCGGGACACAAAGAAATTGCTCTGAAATTCCAATCATCCTTCAAAAATGTGTTGGATCAAAATGTTTCAGTTGTTCTGGGCACAGACTTTTTGATATTTAGTAGACCAGTTTGGAATAAACTCAGAAAAATCTGGCGTAAATCAGTGCCACTGTGTGAATTCCAGTTACTTATTTTTTAAAAATAAGTCTAGACACCTAAAAACTCACACATATGTGTGAACATTTATCACATAGGCATGGTGCTGTGTGGTATTCACATGGCAGGATGGGAGAAATGTCACCACAAAATGCTCCAGAGAACAGAGATCAGTAATAAATGATCCCTCACCTGGCTCATCAGTGTGCTCTAACATTTTCTATGGTGTGATGGAATTCTTTACAGATTTACAGCAACTCCACAACTTCTCAAATCTTTATCCCCAGCCTTTCCACACATAATGGATTCCAAAGCAACACTTCACTAAGAAATCTTTTAACTTCTCCTTTAATTTCACTGCTGAATTTTCTGCAAGAAGATGCTTGGGCTTGTGTGTATTTTGCATAATGTAAACACCTGCATTTAGGAGGGCTGCAAGAAGAAGTTAATTATGTCATAAGAGTTGCAGGGTCCTCCTTTGGATTTTCTCTGAGAAGCAAAGCCAAGTCCCACTTGCAGCCTGTCAGCTTTCCTTTGAATTGCCACAATAATTAATATTCTTTTCATCTAAAAGTCTGCCACCAAAATGGGACAGGTGGTTTCAAGAGCTGCTAAAAGCTGCTAAATATCTCTGGCAACAGCGCCACAATGTCACTACAATGATGGCCTTTTCCCCCAAAAAATTAGTCACAAATTTAGTTTAGCTGTTTTAAATGCTTTTCTACTGGCTTTTCTATACATTCATGTATAGAAGGGTGGGTTTATACATAGATATATAAAGATGTACAAGGAACAGGGGTGATTGCTGAATGTAAAGAAACAAAGGAGATGACTCAATATTCCAAGAACACCTAAATTTCCAGCTCACTGCTCATCCCAGAGTGCAGACAGCCCTGAACTTGCAGGTTAGAAAATGTCAAAAAATGCATCACTGTTCAGCAAAATCCAACAGAGAAATAAATAAAAAAAACCCTGTGGAATGCTAGAAGCCCACACAAGCTCTGAAATCAAATTTCAAAGTGGAACCAAGCCTTCCTTGGGCACACAGAAGTTCAATTAGCCACAGACTGCTCCCAAAGTTTTCTGTTAATATAAGCAAAGCTGCTGTGCCACCTGGTGAACATTTTCATATGCAAGAGTCTCTTTTGCTGTATTTCTCAATATAAAAGGTTAATTCAAGTGCTCTTGGCAACTTTTGTTGGTGCCTGCATTAAGATGTGTGAATAGTTGCAATCAGTAATGAGAGAGAGACTCCACTTCTGCCACCACAGAGGACTGGGCTTTTGTCAGCACATAATTAATGTGCTCATTATTTCTCAGTAATACCTGTTGTAATTTTGGAGAAAATGAAGCAGCATTGTTTGTGGCATATAGGGGAAAAAAAATCTACAGGGATAATATATTTGAGTAAAATATCATCACTGTGTTTGCAGCTCATGAACTGATCAATCGTGATCGATGGTAAAATTGGAACGAGATGATCAGGCTTGATCACCCAAAATGTGTTCACTTTCAGTATTTTTTCATTGAACACTAAATAATTCTTGGCCCATCAGCTGCATGGATCAATCCATTAAAATTATTTAATAACACTGTGGTATTAAGTGTTCTCCAAAGTGTTAAATCAATGCTATCAGACACAAACCACACAAGATGGGTTATTCTCAGCACTTTGAATCAAATATCCAGAATAAAGCCTCTGTTAGATATCTGAAATATGTTCTGGAAATGCATAGTGACAGCACTCCAAAGTTGTTCTTTTGGCCCATCCCTTTGCCAACTGACCCCATAGTTATGAACATGATCACCAAAAGTCATTAATTCAATCAAATTCATGACAAAATTACCCCAAATTTAGACAGAACACGGACAGGTCTGGGCTAATGTACATTGTGCTACTCCAATAAAGAGAGGAAAAATACAGGAATGTGGAATTCCTGATAACCTTATCCTACACTGCTCAGTGGTTCTTTGCTATTTGTCCTGATTTTTACCTAATAGAAAACACATCTTTTAATTTGAAGAAAGTCTGGATTCAGATCAAATCTTGATCCGGATTTCATGCTCTAGAAAATTCACCTTCCCAGAAGATTGAAGAAAATATCTTCAGAATTTTAGAGAAGGTCAACACTTAAAGCATGTCTTGGCTCAATATCTATATGGTTTTTCAGTCTCTTAAATTGTTCTGCTACCTTGAATTCAGTTTAAGGAAAGTAATTTTCTCTGTATATTTTCCCACCAGTTTTTGATGATTCAGCCAACACATTGATCCTCCTTTTAGCATTAGTTAATTTATATTTTCTCTTGACTTCAATATAATTTGTAGTGTTGGACCTGTTCCTATTTATTTATTATTTTCGTACTGGAGGTCTATAACTTCTGCATGAGAATAAAACTAAATTAACCCCTCTATATAGAGGTCTAAATCATTTGGCAGGATATTGTGTTTTCTAACAGAAAATAGCATCAGCTTTTTGACAACTAAATGAACTTTTGGAATAATCCAGAAATATATTTTCTGCAGGACTTTCCTTAGGTGAACAACAGTGAGTTATATTTTTCAACTTCGCTCCCATTTTTCATTTAGTAACCAAATAATATTTATTCATAAGAACATAAATCTTTTTGGGTATAGATGGAAAGATTCCATCAGATGGCAGGAGTGCCATTGGCCATTGTACACTTATTAAAGGCTTTCTCTCTGGTATCTAAGGCCTCAGCCCTTTAGAGAAAGTTAATTAAAGTTCAAAACTTTGTGACAGAAAGAAAGCACATGTTTTCCTTTAATAGAAAGGTAAAGTTTCTGGATGAAAAATTTACCTTCTATTAAAATAAGAAAGTAAACTGAAGGCCTCATTTGGATGATATATAGGAATTTTCTGCTTTTCTTTCTCTTTCCTCATTAGAAACTTCTCTCTCCCCCTCAGCTGCCCAGTGTTCTTCAAAATGGGAGCATCTCCAGTTTGTCTTTGATGATATTTACAAGCCCAGGCAGAAAGCTCCAAAGCACTCCCAGGGGTTTGTGGCATCTCTCAATCCTTTTTTGCTTAATTTGACATGAGACACATCCTTCATATTAGCAAGGGCAGATTATTCTGCCTGAAAGAGTCTCATTGATTAGACACCAATTTGTCACCACTCACACCATTTCTAGGGACTGATTTTCCATAAATCTGGGGTTTTGACCATTCCCCAGGTACAGCCTGGCTGCCTTCATGGAGATTTTTGGGTGGAAAACCAGACTGGGACTCGGGGACATGTCCCTGGCTGTGCTCCCTTTAGAGGATGTAAATGATTTCTCATACAGCCCACACCTTCCAGGATTTCCTAAATCCCAAATCTTGAGCTAAAAGGCATCATCTTAAGTCTGTCATGAATTTAGGCCCTGCCAGACATCCCATTCTTCCCTTTTCTTAGAAAATACTCACATACCAACTCTTTTTTATTTACCTTCCTGCCCCTCCTTATTTACAAATGTCACCAGCACAGGTGTGACATCAATGCTTTTCTTCTGTTGAGTTCTATTCTCTCTTCACCTCAGGCCAAGCTGTTTGCTTTTGTTCCAGAGTTGTTTCTATGAGCTGGCTGCTACTGACAACAGCTTTTCTGTTAATACTGGAAAGTGGGGAATTAGTTGTTTGACTGACTGAGCTTCTATGTTTGGAAATCAATATTAAATTGCTGCTTCCATCAATTTGAGCTACTAAAATACAGACATATTCATAAACCCGTTATGTAGAAAAACTGCCTGGAAAAGGTGAGAAATAGAGCTTAAAAATAACAGTTTATTGCTTCAATTGCAGTGCATTCATAAAAGAGTTACCTGAACTCAGTGCTAATATCAGATTCTGTGTAGAGTCTCAGGGATATCAGAAGAAATACACCTCTCTTTTTGGTTCTTTTCTCCTTTTCTCTGTGTTTACAGCCATTACAGATGAATAGCATCCATTCTATGCACAGTATTTCTCAAAAAAAGAAACTGGAAATATGGAAACCTCTATCATGAACTCAGTGGCAATGTGACTTACCCACCACGCAGGTTGTGCTCACCTAGCACAGGTACAGGATGCAGCAGAACAGATGGAGGGTTGACTTTTTTCATGGAAAAGCTTCCTTGGTTTTTAAAGGATTACTCCAAAGCTCAGATTTCTTTTGGAAGAAACGAAAAGCAGGGCTGCATTTCTGTCTGCTGTGCATAAAGGAAAACATGTTTATCACATTACAGCACTGAGGCTGGAGATAAGCTCTGCCATTTCCCTACAAGCAAATCCAGACATCTGGGGAAAAAACAAGTTGAGCTGTCAGACAGGATACACAGGAGGGCTGAGCAACAACTGTGGCTGCTTCTTTTTCACAACAAGCAGACATGGTTCATTACAGTCAGATCATTATCCTGCTGGAAAACAGGATCCTCCAAGAAGGAAATCATTGTTTATTACAGCTTAGAATTTCTTACTGTTCTCAGGTTTAAACCAATCCTACCTCACACTTGAGGGGATTCATCCTGCTGTGGGAAAACATGAGTGTGCACCTCATTTACGAGCGAGATTCCAGTTGACTTTTAAATGCCAGATGAAAAAATAAAAGAGTTTGTTTTTCTTTTGGGATGATTATAACTCATATTCATCTCTTATATTCTACTCAATGCTAATCTTTAGTTCTGTGACAGAGATGAGTTATTTTATGAATGAACAGAAGCAAAATTCCTTTGGAACCATCTGAAAATGCAATTTATCAAATTCTTCAGTATTGCCAAGTGCAAACTATTGAAAACGCTTGCCATCTAAGCCATAGATAGAATTCCCCTGTCTGGCTCCCCTGATTCAGAGATTTAGAACCAGGTTTTTAGTTAATGCTCATGCAAAAGGCTGCACTGTAAAGTGTTTCAGTGATGAGTGTGACAGTTAAGAGGTTTATTATTTTTAGCACACTCAGGCTTGTAGTGAAATTTCCTCAGGTTTCATGGAAGAAAATGTGTCCTTCCATTCCTGCACAGGCAAGTTTCAGCCTGTAATTCTTAGGTGGCAAAAAGCACAACTGCTTTTTAAAAATATAAAGGATAAACAGGCACACATTCATGCATTCCTTATGTGAATTATGAGAAATAATGCATATTTCCATTATCTACATAACACAGGCATTTTTAGCTGTGTTTCTGGGAATTAGCATTGCCTTACAAGTAAATAAAGAGAATATCTGAAGGGATGCCAAACTGTTGGTCAGAGCAGCTCCAGTCCAGAAACATCAGCAACCTGCTAAACTCCAGAAAGATGTGAGAGCCATGAGGGTGTGATGGGTACTGGACATTTCTCCTACAGAGATGAAATTCATCACAAGAAATGTCCAGAACCTAAAAATGAACCTCAAGTTGGCCTATCAGATTTGCAGAATTCTCTCCTCTAGCTCTGGCAGGAATACTAATTACTGCCTTAGGCTACACAGGTAAATTTTAGGTTACTAAAACTAGATTTAAATGGTCCCCTTCTAAATGAAGGCTTTGCAGAAAAGAACAGAGCCAATACTGAAAACAAGGTGCGTGCCATTACTGCCAAAAAATTTACAAGTAACAGGTATACAATTTCCCATTTTTATAGCCTCATCTGTATAAGCATTTTTATAGCCACTTCCATAAAAATGTCTAAAAGTGCTCTATAAATATTAATGAATTAACCTCCCCTGTGTCCCCATATGGTGGGTATTTATTTTTACATTGTAGAGTTGGAGAAACAATTGCAATTAAGCCAAGCTCTGTACACAAGTCTAGCTCCCAATTCTTTTAGAGAATAAATAATAAATAAATAGAACAAATAATATAAATAGAATAAATAATCCTGGATATGAAAAGAATAAATAATCTTGGATCCTTGATGGTAAACTCAAGGATGAATTATCTACCCTGCCATATGCAGCTCATGACTCCAGAGCAATGGGATTTCCAAAAATCTTGTGCCCTGTCCCAGCAGAACTCTCCAAAATCAAACAGCTCTAAAAATTTACATGCCTGGAATAAAGAGGATGGATATTTTGGTGCTACACTCCCATAGCTGAAAGTATTCCTGCAGATCTTGAAATTGTTCTGCAAGATGATATTTTTAATGTGTCAATTTTAATGTTTTATGGGTGGACACGTAAGAGGCTGTAATCCAAGAAAGACCAAAAGATTTCAAGGAGGAAAAAGTACAAGAATCCAAATTCACTCCTGATGAGAGAGAAATAGCTAAAGAAATATAAGTCCATAAGTTAAAAAACCATGTAAGGCTCTTGCACAGTTTGCATTAAAAAAAAAAATTAAACCAAAAATCTGACAAAAACAATAAAACCAGTTCAAATTACAAAACTATTCTGCTCAAATAATAGTGTGCAAAAATTAGTACAAATCATTCCATGGAAACACTTCTTCCTAAATGCTCTTTGAAAAGACAATTTCTGAGTCTTAGGACATGGTTTGGAAAAAGCCTTCTACATTATTACTATTCATTTTACTTGCTTTTTCCTCCTCCTTTTTATTTTCCCAACTGTGTCACTGTGATTCTCTTGCAATGCAAAAAATACAAACCCAGAGTAGCCAAGATACCAAGTGCCATTGAAAATAAACATATTTTATGGCTCCAACACACATTTTCCTTAAGAAATTAATTAACAACTTAACTGACCAATCAATCCCTATGGGATTTTTCCCATTATGCCATAAGAAGGGATCCATTTGTTGAAACCCACAGCAGTCAAATATCCCTGTTTTTCTAAAAACAATAACTGATTCACTGGGAGTCTGTACAACTTTCATTTCAACTTTATCATGAACTGCATGATCTTGATATACAGAGAGGAATTTGCACTAAATTTATGTTTCACCAGAAACGTTCTCAAGAACATTTTTTTGTCTTATAATATCTGAGGGAATTTCTGACAGAATTGTTCCCAATGACAGTGAATTAACATTTCAGAGCGTGCTTTGATACACATTGACTTAAAACCACCTTATTTTGATCTGTGTTCAAAGTCTCCAAAACTAAACCCAAAGTTGTTGAAAGAAATGAAATTTATTAACTGCCTCCAAACCAAATCAGAATGACTTTGGAACTTGCACTGGTGGGACACTGGCAAGCAGCCCTTTGTGTGGCTCTGAAGAAAAGACACAGCAAAATTTGAATAAAATATAATCACTCAGGTATCAGCATAATTTGAATAAAATATAATCACTCAGTTATCAACCAAAGAGAATGCATCAAGCAATGAATAAAATTGGACTTAGAACTGTAGTGAGTTTTCTTTTTAACTAAAAGCCAAGCTGTGTTAAACCACAGGAATGGATCCAAATTAGTGTTTCTACAACTACATCTGAATTCAATGATGTCATCATTTATTCATGGAGATGATACTTTATTAATAAATAATAAATGAGGCATTGTGCATATAAGTGTGAAGTCAATGTGAGGTGTGTGAAATCACACATTAAGTGTGATTTCTCTTCAGCTTTTTGTCAATTCAAAATAACCAAAGTACAAACTTTAGAGGGTGGAATTGACAATTTTGACAAATCTTGAGCTGATTTCAGTAGAATCTCTTTTTAGTAGGAAAAAAAAATCAGTTCAGTTGTCAGTTAAACACAAAACAAAAATCAGATAAATCCTATCTGCAGAGGGAAACCCATGCCTTCCACTGAGTCAGAGAAAAAGATTTTGCTGACTACAGCAGAAGGAAAATTGGGTAATTAGGCCAAATCCTATAGTGCTTATTTAGGATTTAAGCTTATGAGAATAGCCTGTGAGTGATTACTATTATAATGACATGACAAAACCTATTATTTTCCTAAGTATTTTGTAAATGTATAGGAAGAAACAGCCTGTGAATGCTTCTCTGCTGTAAACCTGAAATATGTGTGAGGAAGATGCCACAACTTCACAAAAACCACACATCCCATTAGTGGCAGGAACAAGACAAAGAACTTTCCTTCCTTCCTTCCAGGACACAGACACCAAAGTCAGAAGAGTTTTGTGCCTGCCAGTGATGCCAGTGAGTCCTGAAAGGGAATTTGGGGGTCTTGATGCTTTTCCATTCATCAGCTCTGAAGTAAATTCCTTGTCTCTGCCACTATGATGTGGCACAAAATTATCCTCATCCCAGCATTTGTTCACTGTTTTAATTGAATTTTATTCACTTATTGTCACCTGGGCAGCAATAATAACTCTCTCACCAGGATAACTTGCCTGGATTCTTTTGTTGTTCTTTTGGGGACTGGGTAATTTTTACAGTGCAAACACCACCAGTGGTGTTTATTTCTGATTATGAGATTTTGCAGTTTCACTCTGGTCTCTGATGAGCTCCGTGGCACAGTGGGGAGTAATTACCTGTGATTTCACCAACCCTTCTCTGCCATGAAATAGGGTCCTTCTGGTGTTGTTGTTTAATCTCTCTTTTTTCATTTTTCTTGCATTTTGGGCAGCGTTGGGCTTTTAAATTGTGAATGACCACAAGAGTCCCTCCTAAAAGACTCTCCTTAACATTCTGGCCTAAATTGTCAGGACATCATTGCTCTCCTTCCATCATTTCTATAATACTTTTCTGTTGGAATGCATGAAATAGAAGCCTCCCTGAGTCCCTCAGAGAGAGAAAAGAATGCAGGGTTTGACTTAGAACCTCTAGAGAAGCTGAAATATATTAAGCCACACAGATATGACATAGAAGTGTAAGTTTTAGCTTTAAGTAAGTAGAAATATATCTTAAGTGCCTTAAGAGACTGTGTTAGCTAGTAAAAGTCCTAAAGCCTAGTTTAACTTAGTTCCAGACATAACAAAAACTTAGCAGAACATTGCTTGTGTTTCTAGATAGAATAGATAGAACTATTTGTGTAAATAGATAAAATTATAAATGCAAATTTTGGAAGAAAACAGACAGTACCATTTGTGTAAATAGATGAAATGATGCACGTAGATTTTATGTAAGAACTGACACTACTTTCACACATTAGAATTAAGTTCACATTGGTGCAGAAAGAATGTTTTAGAATCATGTTTTTAGCTGATTGGATGATTTATGAATAAAATCCCTGTATTGGGGTGCAGGGAGGAGAAGAAAAAGGTGGGGGAGCTGCTGCTGCTGTTTCTGCTCGGGACTCTGCCACAAAGTTTTTAGCACAGACTTTAATACTCTGAACTCCTTCCCTTCCAGACTGATGTGTTCATGCAATAAATAACTTTACTACAACCAACAACTGCTCTTGTCTCTTTGAAGACCCAGGGCCCATGATAACCTGGACACTTTTCCATCTCATCCCTCCCTAGAGCCCTTTTTTGGATCATGCAGGCTCAGGGAGGCTTCTCCTGTGCTGCCCCACTGAAACACTTCTGTACCACACCAAGCCCTTTCACTCCAGGGAAATACTGGCTTTTTCTGTCTCTCACAAAACACAGGTGGGCTCCTCTGTTCTGCTGCACTCTTAATTCTTTGAGATTATGCAAGGAACAACTTCTTATTAGGGAAGTGTGAGCTCAGAGAGATCAAAGCCCTGCTCTCAGCTGTGTTCAGGCCCCTTTATACCAATGTAAAGGGACTTTAAAGGCTTGAGGTCTCCCACTAAGTGGATTCAAGGACACATTTTTTACCATTTTGCCATGAAATTCTGGTATTGTGTGACTCGTGGGCTGCCTCTTTTCAGGCAAATTAGTTTTTTAAGAGAGAAGACATCCCACCTTGCTCTCTAAGTATAAAAGGAGAATTTATAAATTTGCTCGTGGAGGATGTTGTTCCTTCAGCAGAGTGGATCCATTACATGGTTTCATTTTCCCCAAAGCAGGAAGAATGTGCTGTGTCACAGTTATCCTCAGCAGCTGCAACTACAAAAAAAGAGCAAAAGTAACACTCACTGTCTGTCTCAGAGAAATAGAATTTGAGCAACTTAAGAGTTTTTCGCTGCTGGTTTTTAAGGTAAGCATAAGAAATTTCTAAAACATGGAAAATTCCAACTAAGCATGTTCATATTTGGTGTATATGGACAGAAACAGATTACACTTACACAAGGAAAAATCCTTATCACATAAATATGATGCTTACATAGGAATATATCACATATTTCAGTGATAATCTAACTGCAAAAGCTAAATGAGAAAAAAATTGAGCTTTTTCTGTAGCGTGTTTCCATATCAGGCTCAAAGTGCTTTACAGAGAACACAAATATCATAGTCAAGCTGACAAAATGAGATACAGGGAGGAAAACTGAGCCTCACTTTCAGGCTGCCTTTAGAATATTTGGGGGTTCACTGTTTTGTGGGAAAGGCAAGTCTAGGGGAGAGAGAAGGCTGAGTCCCTCTCATATCTAAACACAATTTGTCTGTATTTGTGGAGCACCATGAGCAAACTGAAAAGCAAAATGAGAACATTCCATATTTTTCAGAAATTACAATAGGAATCAGAAAAATATTTCCCAGTGTGAGATAAAGGGGTCATTATGTTATTATATAATATCATATTATCATAATAAGCATCCATTTTAAACTTCTGGAATAAATCAGGGCTGGATTTGTGTCATGGAATTTCAAGGGCTGATTCAAATATTTAACAAAGTTTATTTTTTATTAAACCCCAATGTTTCCTTGAAGATCAATTTCATACTTTTAGAATGTCATGATGAATTCCATACAAGATCATTTTTGTAATAATAAATGAAACCATGGCATAAAAATTTCCCTAATACTGTCTATGAAAAGGGAAAGCAAACACTTTCTTAGGAAATTCCTTTTGTGAGTGTTCACAGTAGCAAATTAAAAGAAATTTTTTTAAAAAAGGTATTGTGTGGAGAGGTTGAAAGAGTTCTGTCTTCATCTATAGACAGATGTTTTACTTTGAGTGGATTTGCTGTTTGAATAAAGGCCAGGAGTGCTCTGGTATCTTAAAATTTCTTAATTCTCATGTATTATGTCAAGCCTGCAACAATCAGAATGAAGCCCAGACAATGGGCTCAGCACAGAGAGATATCCTTTTCTTCCTGGCATGGATGGTGCCTGGAAAATCCTTCCTTTTTAAAAAAAAAAATCTATGAAAAATCAAGATCATCATCTAGACAAGAGACAGACTCTCAAATCTGCTTTAGCCCATTTGCTTTGCATGGCTTTAAAGGCACAGCCCCCAGCAAAGCAAGCCTGGTGTTTTCTCACCATCATGGAATTCTGTTTTAAAAACTGGAAGTAAATTCAAAGAGGCTACACAAAGAAATAAGTGAATCAATACTAAGGTCTGGGGTTGAACCTGGTGCTGCCTGTTTCAAGCAGCTGTTGCCAGAGGACAGGGTTAGGTGGGAGATTGGGCAGGAATTGTTCCCTGGGAGGGTGGGCAGGCCCTGGGATGGAATTCCCAGAGCAGCTGTGGCTGCCCCTGGATCCCTGGCAGTGCCCAAGGCCAGGCTGGACACTGGGGCTTGGAGCACCCTGAGATGGTGGAAGGTGTCACCATGGAAGGGGGGGGAATGGGATGAGATTTAAGGTCCCTTGAGCCCAAATCACTGGGATTTTGTGATTAAGACACATCACACAGCCCAAGTACTCCCTCAGCTCCAGCCCCGTTCAATCATCCAAGCCATAAAACACAACCTTCAACCTTCACCATTCCCGCTCATCACCCAAAGCTCCATTACATTTGATTCAGGAGGATTTTTAATTGAAAACTAAACATCAGTTTGCTGCCTGGCCTTCATGAAAACCTTCATTTTCTCCTGGACCCAGCATGCCCGTGGCTGACAGGCCCATCCCTCCGCTCCCCGGCCTAGCGGCGCTGCCGGCGCTGCTCCCGCTCCGTTATCGTCCTGCAGGAAGGGACAGCAGGCCTGATTAAGTCACTTAATGCTAACAACCCCTGTCATGTTAATCAGCATCCAGGGGCTGCTGTCTGAAGGTCTCAGACACGTTTTCCATGCAGCCACGGAGCTCAAGGAGGGGAGGCACTCCGAGGTCACCCGCTCCCTTCCCATGCCCAAAGGAAGAGCTGCTTGAACTTCATCTGTGCTGACAGACACTTGCTGCCCCTCCACCGTGCTCTGACCTTCTGCTGGTGGCTTTACAAGCACCCTGAGCAAGCTGGTGCATTGTCTTTCTGCCCTTTCCCTCCAGGTTTAATCCAAATCTTCGTGTCTGCAACCTAAACCCTTCACACCCTGTCTATCCTAATAGATTTTTACACTCCTCTTTCCTCCCTGACTGTTTCACACACTTGAGAAGTCTTGCTATGCCTCCCTTGACTGGAAGCAAGCAAACAAAATGTAAAACAGAAAATAATTTCCAGAGTCTGATACTCTTCTTTCTCCACGCTGCACTACCTGATCGATTCATCCGTCTGGAAATGGAGAGCTCAAAGCTGGGCACGGTCTGAGCAGAACAAGGAGTTTGACCACAAATCTGTCTGTGCTCATCTACAGCTTCTCCCAGACGAGGTTATGACATTCTGAGGACATCGTGCTGGCCCCTTCTTGCACATATTTTAACACAGCTGTCTGGTTTTTTTCTGCCCCACACCAGGTAATTTCCATCCTGCAGAGGCTCTGACAGAGCTGAGGTGTTTTCCACACTGCATTTGTTCTTCCCAGCCACCCCTGCATTTCTCAGTGGTGGTTTTTTTATGTTTGGGTAGGATCAGTCTTTATTCTTATCCACTCATCCAGTGTAATTTCCTAATCAATGTTTCTTCAGTATTTTTTAATATCTAATATTAACTGCACGAAAAGACACATAACAAAGCTTGTACTCCCCCACAAAGCCTTCTGTTACATAAAGAAATCAGACTGGTCTGAGATGAATCATTATTTAAAAAAAAAATCTGCAGGCTTTTGTCATGTTGGTGTGTTAGAGATACCTCTGAGAAGTGAAATAAAGCCAACTGCTCTGCAAATCAGAGCTCCTGGATTTTGCCTTTCTGAGGAAGACATCAATTTTGCTTTCTCCCAGTTCTCCATCTGCCTCTAACACACACAGAGTTCTGATATTTACTGTGCAAACACTTCTCAGTATTAATCCAGGCCACGGCTTCCAACACAATCACATTCTTAATGACCCCGTTCTTAATATTAATACAAAATTTCAAGTTGTTCTCAATCAGAGCAACCTCTAAAAATCAGTATTATGGTAATTACTACAGTGGGCAGCAGTATGATAACTTAAAATATGCTTGTTCAAATAAATCCACATGTAAATTAGTTCTTTCAGATAGTAAGAATAATTTCCATATGCATTAAAAAGATGTCCTGCAAAGTATACAGGGAAAATCTCTTGGGTCCTTTACCCGTTAAAGCTGTTTTCTATTTATTTGGTATTTTAAAATACATGAGGGCACCAGGGAAATTTTTAACTTCTTACAGGTTACTTGCATAAACCAAGTTATTATATATTCACCACGAGCCACAGTACAAAATACTACTCAATCAGTTTTTAAGAATTGCATCCTTCTTAATCCACAAATTACCTGAAAGTGAGGTTAAGGCCTCAAAACTGATAAAAATATTGTTTTTCAAGTAGTGGAAAAACCCTAAATATTCTTTTTCAACATCCCACTATGTTACTGACCCAAAAGTCATAAAAGCTTGTCTTTGCATGGTGGCAACAGCTGTAGACTGATCATTGCCAAAATCTACAGTTTTTAAGAAAATAAATGATGTATTCTTAAAAACATATTTTTCAAGAAATGAACTCCAAGATAATTCACTTTCCTAAAGTGACCACCATTTCTAAAATCTACATTTTTCCTTATTCAAGGACAACCACTGGCTTTATGACCAAAAAATGATGATAAAAAAGGCAACTATAGGTTGCACTGTAAGTGGTTAAATTTCTGCAGAGGGAGGTGAGAATTTTGCCAGCAATTCATTTTTCTTCTAGGAGAATATAAGAGATAATGAAGTACCAAAAAACAGGTGTTTAACAGAGAGTAGACAAAATGTAGGCAGAAAAATGGGGTCAGTTTCTACTGCTGTCCTAAGGAACTGAGCACATTTACAGAAGGGGTCAATTAGGATCACTCCCCTTAAGGGGTAATTAAGCTTTAACTCAAGGCAGGCACACATAAAATTGGAATTTGTATTGCAGAGTAGTGTGATCTCATGGCAAGATGTTGTAACAGGTGGCACAAGCAGGGACCTCACTTCACAGAGGGAAAAAATTTAAAAGACTCTGCAACTTCCACTTTATACTAAAAAATTTTGCTTCAAAATTACATTATTTTACATTTGGATAACAGTCCTGATTTGTGGTTCCTGTTGCATATTGTACATTTGTGGAAAATTAATAATAATAATAATAATAGCAACAACAAAAACCTGTTCAAGTGCATTTTAATGCACTTGAGAAGTTATTTATGCTCCTTTATTTGAGAAGAATATTTAAAACTTCACCCTCTCTTAACCAATTCCTTCATGACTGGCACAGGACACATTCAGCACATCAGGTGGTATCAAAACCAGATCTTTAAAACCTCCTACAAAACTCTGAGTCCAGATGGTGAATCCAGCCAAACATACAAGGAGATGAAAAGCAACTTTTCCCAAAAAAGTGGAACACCCACTCAGGTCAGGGATGCCCAAAAAGGGTCTAAACTTGGGAATTTACACTGGTTTGATCCAGGAGCTGGTTTGGCTCTCAGAACTTGAATCAGTTTCAACTGCCTGGCTGTTGAAATGGGTGAGGGTTTGCCTTTTATGCCACAAAAAGAGAAAAGGTGGATGAATAGAATGACAATGAGAACATGGGTTTAATAATATGATAATAAGGGTTTCAAGCCTGTTGGGATTTGAATTTAGATTTTTGTTTGTTTGTTTCATTTGCACCCATGCAGAGGGGAAGGAAATCCACCAAAGCCAGCTGAGCTGGAAACCTCAGGTAAAAATTCCTTCACTTTATTGAAAACCTTTGTTTGAGGCACTATTCAAGGACAGGCAGTGCCCAGATTTGGTGTCACTGCTGATGACACTTCACATTCCTGACTGGTTTTCCTTTGAAACAGACTTTTATTTGCTTCTGACACAGTTTTGAAAAGAAAATGTGCCTCAAGTATGTTGTGAAAGCACGAGGCTGAGAGGCACAGATGTTATTACTTGCTGCCATATGCTGTTAAAGCTTTAATAATATGCATTTATACTAAGTTAAAAATGGTACTTCAGCGCTCTGAATGTCAGCAAAAGAACTGTTCATTCCTTGGTAAAACACACCAACAAATGGAGCAACACTGAAAAGTGATGTTGGATTTCTGACTCTGCACAAGTGGATCCTTGAGGACTTTTCCGTAAAGATCAAGCAGATCATTAGGAGTCCCTCTAAACCATTTTATATTGACATTCCTGTTTTCTGAAGCAGCAGCTTTCATTTATGTTCTCGTTTGGTTTATTTGACAGCCTCCTCTCACACAATTTTCAGATATAAATGTGAGCCACAGGCTAAGGTGGAAACAGAGAACAAATCCAAAGCTTGTTAATACTTCTGAAACCTTTGCCACCATAAAAATTGAGACATGACCATTACATCACCTGCCCCTCGGACAAAATCTCCAGTACATGCTCCATTCCTAAGCTTTGCTACAGAATGCTTTAGTGGTTTTCAACATTCTGTCCAAAACTTCCCATTTTGGAAAGGTTTTCAATAAAGTGAAGGAATATTTACCTGAGGTTTCCAGCTCAGCTGGCTTTGGTGGGCTTCCCTTTCCTCTACACAGCTGCAAATGAAACAAATAAACAAACAAAATTCTAAATTAAAAATTCCAATTGGCTTGAAACCCTTGTCCTAATTATCATATTATCAAACCCATGTTCTCATTGTCATTCTATTGATCTGCTTTTTTTTTTTATTTTTTTGGTGCTATAAAAGCCAAAGCCTCACCCATTTCAACAAGCCAGATAGTTGAAATCTGGGATAGCTGTCTAAGAGCTGATCAAGCTGAACCACTACTGTGTGGAACATCCAAATTAGTTACAATTCACAGGGAATTGTGCCCAATTCCACAGGGAATTTCAGCCCAGGTGGTGGGAAGTGAATGTGCACCAATTTACTCTATATCCTATCAGATATCTGATCAGATCAGATATATTTATTCTATATCCCATCCCATGTGTTTTTTCACTGTACATTTTTTTGGGAAACACAAATGAAGCCCTCTGAGCAGCCAGCAGTACTTTATATTTGGGGTTTTTTTGAGGTTTTGGGGGTTTTTTTGTTTGCACTGAAGATGATAGATCCTCTGAGGTTACAAAGTACCACTCCTGGTTCTAAGCCAACTCTCATTCAGGGTAAAATTCTACTCTCAGCATATGAAAAGTAATAAAAAATCTGATTTTGAACAAATATTTATATTTGAAATATGGTAGAAACACTTTTCTTTGCATATTCGGTGTATTTTCCTAATCTTATGGGAGCCTTCAAAACCTCCACAGTCTTTAGCAAAAGTCAAATAGTTTAATAGCAAAATAACTCAGTCCCAATCAGTTGAAGCCAAACAATTCAGACAAGCATTTCCACAGTCTCTGAACGAAAGTCAATGAGGACTGAAGACAAACTGCCTCTAACAAAGTGTTTGCTCAGAGGCCCTGATGAAGCACCTGATGCTTTCCTGTGGAGATTTAGTCAAAAAAAAGTCCTGCCAATTTTTTCCAGCAGCCAGCAGATTTTGTTTCCTGCCTGTGAGAAGGGCTCCTGCACCTATACCCATGAGCATATGGGTGTGTAGGGAAGAGGAGGCGACAGCTCCAGCCAGTAAATGTGAAATCTGCATCACCAACAGCAGAACAGCAACAAAGTTCTGGTAATTAAAACTTGAAAGGCTCTTTCTAACATTCACTCCAAGCCAGTTTGGTCCCCATCATCCACCTTTGGAAAGAATTCCTTTCCCTCTAATTCACTCTCTGCCTTCTTTATTTGTTTTTAATTCATTTCAAAGTCAGTCGCTCTCCGTCCTTTCTGATAACTGTGGCCAAAGGATGATAATTAATTATGGCTAAAGGATGATAATTATGGCTAAAGGATGATAATTATGGCTAAAGCACGGGATGGCAGGTGAAATTTGTCCTGCTTTTCAGGACAAAGGGGAGCTCCCCTTCTCTCTGCCCTTCCCTCCTCATCGCCAGGCTCAGGGCTCCCTCTCCTGTTCCAACAGACTTCTCACCACTGTGCTTTCAAACAGCTCTGACAGACAAAAAACTGGGATATCCAATAAAATCAAATGCTCAGGGAAAAAAGCATACTTTTAAATTCCTTAATAGCTGGAGTATGTCAATTAATGTTAACTTCTCAAATCATAAAATATCTTTATCACGTCACAAAGCTTTGGTATCAGCTCTGGCCACACGACCAGACTGGGCCCCGCCAGTGGGGGTACAAGTAGAAAGACAGCCAAAAAAAAAATCATCTTGGGACAATCATAAAGACTCTTTAAAACATAAAAGAGAAGAAAATAATACCATTAATTCGGTGGTTATTCTGCATTTAAAGAGAGATTTGGCAATTATACAACATGTAAAATAAACAGTGAATATTTCATTTTCTTTTAAGAAGAAATTCCCTGGGATTATTCCATCTATAAGAGAACCACAGGCAAGGAGCTGACATGCTCTCAAAAGACAAAATTTTTAAAAATCTCAGAGCAATAAAACATATTATACTTAATTAACATCAATCTAGAAATATTCAGTGGTCACCCACTGCTTTCCAATTAAAATATTTTATTTCAAACCAACCAAACATGATTTATTTTGTTAAAAAAGAGGAGACAGATGAAAAGGAGCAGAAATCACAGGTTTTGTTTAGACTAGATTTAAAAAAAATTAAAATTAACTCCATACAACTAATGAATAAAGGAAAAATAACACCCCAAAACTTCATCTATGAGAAGGTAATAGATTAAATTCATCTATGGTAGGAGGAAAAAAACAATTTCCAATAAATATTTAGTCAGACAATTCTGGATCTGTGGTGGAAATGCAGATTGAACTAATACATGTAGCACTTAAAAGAGAGACTTCACTGTCATCATATAAATCAACAAGTAAATAAAATAATGAAAAGATGAAATATAAAAGAACCATGAACAGCTACAGCAGGAATAATGTGAGCTGACAATCAATGGATTTAATGGAAGTCTTTCCAGTGCCATTAATAAAATTCAGAGCTGGTTTCTGTGCTGGGAGCTGGTGGCAATTTGAGGTGATACAATCATTTTTGGGCATTAAAGCACAATGATGGCAGTGCCTTCTGTCTGTGCTGGGGAGGGGAGGAGGTGCTAAGATTGCCATTAGGGGAAGATGAAATGTTCCACCATCCACATGGGAACGGCGAGCCAATAAAATATTCCTGGCAGTGCCCTTGAGATAACCACCTGTCACATCACCAGAATGTGCTCCTGAGTCATTTTCTGATGTAGCTCCATTCCCAAATCCCTGTTTTCACTGTAACATATTACTTTTTAGTGGCTGGTACTCCATACAGCACACGGATTAATTTCCCCTCCGCCGACGGAATCTTTAATGAAGATAAATTATAATCATGACATTTACATCTCAATGATTTTCACAATTGAAACATTCTCCTAATCCTGGTGCACATGCTGTAAGTGGGTTACGCAGCCAGATACTAAAGCAATCATTTTATCATTGTCAGAGTGAATATAATGCCTACAGCAATCAATTGGACTTTTATGGGAACAGTTAGCTCAGCTGGTTTTGCATTGAAAAAAATGCACTGAAGTGCCCATTATCCATCTCCACTGTCAAAGGACAAGCCAGGATCTTGGCTTTCATTCCCAAGACTGTGAAACTGTCTTACAACTAAAATGAGAAGATGAGAAAGGGCCAAAGTGGTTAGAAATGGCCAACAGCAAAAATCTCAAGAGCCTCAGGAAGAATATATCAGAATTACCAGGTTTGGGTACAAAATTTGGGTGAAACAGAGGTTCCAGCTGTGGTTTCTGTAGCCATGGAGGGCAGGAGATGGTCCTGACCAGATAAGGAGAAGTGAAGACAATGAAGGTGCTAAAAATAAAGGTAGAGGAGTGAGAAACGAGAGCCTTGGTTAGAGAGAAGTGTTAGAGGAAATCCCAGCGCTGGTGTGGGTGAAAAATGAGGACAAACAAGGGAGTTTTCTCCAGTGGTGCTACAGAGGGTTAGAAGTCAGAGTTGTCCAACAGCTGGCAGAATTGCCAGG
Organism: Ploceus nigricollis; assembly: GCA_013399945.1. Lineage (NCBI taxonomy): Eukaryota > Metazoa > Chordata > Aves > Passeriformes > Ploceidae > Ploceus > Ploceus nigricollis. The sequence continues at coordinate 354,994 of VXBC01000518.1, read as the reverse complement.
ACAAGGATTTCTGCAGCTACTCCCCCTCATTCCCAGCAGTTCCAGGGCTCTTGTCTGCTTCAGGGCCCTTTGCTGTCCCAAGCAGCCTCACTAATTCACCTTTTCACAACCATTTCAGTGACTCAATTATTGTTCATTTCAACAGTCTGTGCACCAGTGGTCTGATGTACCAATCCCTACACAGAAAAACCCAGAAGAGAGGAATGTGTCTGCACTTTCTGACCCAGTCCAGGCACCAAAAAGTGCCAAAAATATTGTCCTTTGCTTGTTATTGAATCTTAGGGATGCTGCATCAGTAATCATGGAAATTCTTGGATAAGACGTGGTGGGAGGGCCACCAAGACAGGCAAGGAATTCCCATGGGGAAGGTGAGGAACTCCTGTGGAGTAATTACTAAGTTTTGAAAACCTCAGGCTTATAGGAAAGACAGAAAACTTCCAGTGATAAAGTCCCTTGGAATAATTTCTGCTTGCTTTGTAGTGCACTGAGTCTCCTGAACATCTAAGCAAGAGATATTATAGCAATAAATCTTTTTATACTTTTGAAGGAAAATGAACAGTAAAGGTTAGGGCTGGAATGTACTACTTAAAATAAAAGAATAAATACTTCTGCCAGCTGTTTAAACATTCAATGGCCAGATCCACAGGAGAAAATCTGTTAATATTTCTGTTCACACCATCGAGCCTTACTCAGATTTTGCAAACATAAACTCTTAAGTCCTCAACTTCCATACTTCAAATTTGTAACGTTTTTCAGGAATTTGGTGGTAGAGAAGGATTTTCTGAATTTATTCTGAAAAGTTCCCACCAGCAATGGATGTATTTCAGTCAAAGAAAACCAGAGGAATTAAATACTACAGAGGGTTAGGAAACAAAAATCTTTTATAACACAGTGGGGGAGATCAGATCCCATCACAGTCAGACTTTGCATTGAATCACATCATTCCAATGAGCAGGAATTATAATTATAATCTTAATTCATTGGCAAACACAGTTCTCAAGGGGAGTCAGGTACACACAGACACTATTCAGAAGGGAATTGGACATTTTTTAATTAATGCCACACAGAAATCCATCTACTGACAATTATCTCAATAAAAATTGATTTCCTTGTTATTGAGTACAGATTATTTAACTTAATAACATATTCACCTGGGCACCTATCATGCATAAAAACTACAGTCCAGCAAGAAAAATTCCACAGTTAAATTAATTCCACAGAGGAAAACTGGGGGGAAAACAAGGCTTTGTTATTGCATAACATAAAAAAATCATTGAAGCCAAGCGGCTGTGTAAGGGCAGCTCAGTTGCCCACTCAGTTTGGTAATTAAAAGCTGGAGAACACTCACCTGTGTCCACATGGGGGTTTATGATGCAGCTCTGTAGCTGGGAGGGATCTGGCAGGCTCCCAGGTTTACCTGCTGCCTGAGCAGGCTCTCCTGGGCTCAGACTGTGCCCCCAGACAGGATCCAGCAGCCCTGGCACTCCTGGCATTCCTGCACCTCCAGCAGCACTGGCACTCCTGGCATTCCTGCACCTCCAACTTCCAGGGCTGACACCTAAATGGATGGCAAAGGAGAAGTAAAACTGAGGGAATGGCAGATGCTCAAACAAAAATCCGTGGCCAGCTGGTTAAGAAGGAGAAAGGCACTTTTCAGAAGCCTAAACCTGCAGCTGAGGATGCTGGCCTAGGGAGAGGCAGGATATTCACCTGACCAGATCAATTGGAAAAATCCAAACACTGCAGCAAATTCAGCCAAGCCAAAACACCAATCCCTTGCAGTCTCTTCTCCAGTAGTGTGGATGTTCCAGCAAAAGCCCTCTGTGAGCTGTTCCATTCCTTTATTGCAAAGGCCACATGTATTTCCCCTACCCTACCTTGAAATGTCTCGTTCCTGTCTTTGATTTCAGCTGGTTCAACTTGACACCCTTTTTTCCCCCCCACAAAAGCAGTTTACTGACTGCTGAGCTAAAAAGCCCACTGTGACACGAGCAACACTCTTTATACTAAAAACCAGAGATGTGGAGAATGGCATTATGCACAGCAAGAGCTTGAGATGCTGGGAATAATATTCAAAGAACAGGAACGTGAGAAGTTCGGAGCTGCCAATGGAAACAAAGGGAGCAGCAAGAAAGGAGACTGTAGAAAATGTCTTGTCAGTGACTCCTGGCCTGGAATTGAATCCCTAGGTGAGCCTGTGGCAGTCTCTGGAATGCTGATGAGGTGCTTAACATCAACCAGTATTGGGCTGAGTCTGTGACTAGAGAAAACAGAGAATGGGAAATGGGAATACAGAAATGCTGGCAGAGCTGGGGGAAACAGCAACCAGGGGGAGGATCCTGCAGGAATCCTGGAAAAACAGGCTGGAAGAACAACAAGGACCTCGGTGGCACAGAGCATTTTACAACCATAGCACTCCCAGAGCTCCTGGCACCCTGAAGGACACAACAGATCCATGACATCCTTTGGGATCAAAGAACTGCTCAAGGGGTGACCCATGAGCATCTCGTTCTTCTGTTCCTGGTTTTCTTTGCATTCAGGACACATTTTTACTCTGCTGAGAAGATCTGAATTGCAGCAAGGAGTATTTAGTGTTTGCACACAGTTTTACACCAACGCCAAGAAATATTTTGCCACTAATACTTCAGTGTATTTTAGTAAGAAATATTTTTAAATCAGTGTCCCAGATATTACATGTCGAGTGTTTTCTGATCATAACCAGCCATCAGAAATTAATAATATTTTAGTGGCAAGAAAATGAAGAATATAATTTACCATCAGAAAAAACCTTGGAAAATAAATCTGCAAGAACAATCTAGAACTATTTTTAAGATGTTGACTTGTTTTGGATCCTCTGAAACCTGAAATGACAAAGCTCTGCTTTTAACGACATGAGATATAAAATACTCCCCTCGTGTATTTTTTAAATCTCATGGAAAGAGACATCTTGTAACAATTCCACAGCAATGAAGTTGTCAGCAGTGTGATCAGGTAACCTGCCAAGGTTTCAAAACACTTTAGATATAAAAAGAAAACCGGCTTTGAAAAATACCAATCCTACTTTTAAAAATAGATATTTGAGTGTATCTTAGAATCCCACCCGATTGTACAACCACAAACTCAGATATTCTAAAATAAATCAAATTTACAGCTATTAAGTTGAACAGCAGTAAGATATCTAGGAATGTACTGCTGTCATTTCTAAAACATTTAATATATAGCAGGGACCATATTACTTTCCCCAGCCTCTCACCAAGCAATGTGTATTTTTTCCAGAGATAACTTCAATATTCTGTCAAAAGGTGGAAGAGTTTTTGGGTTTTTTTGACAAAAACAAGAGATGTCCTTCTCAAAAATGTTGTGACTTTGAACAGCCAACCAAACTTTGTGAGAAGGCATCAATATAAACATCCCATGGACCAGGAGCCAACCCTAAACCCTCACTTCTCTGCTCACGAGTGTTACAAGTCTTTGCTTCTTTTCTGCTGAGGTTGAGATTAAATCCCGAGATGGGATTTCTTGTTGGGACTCAGATGTTTATTAGCTCTTATCCATGTCCCAGTCTCACAAACCCTGAGTTCTACAGCACTTCACTCTAACAAACTAAAAATGGAGCCCCATCTCTCTCCCTGCAAGGCCTTTTAAGGATAAACTGTCCAATTAAGAAATGACACCTAAATTATTTTTACTTTTAACCCAATAACCAACCACCCATGGCCTGCAATGTGGACTTTTTATCCAATTACAAAACATCGCCCAAACCCATGGAGAAGAAGGAGAAGAAGAAGGTGAAGAAGAAGGACCAGCTTCCACCCTAAAACTTCCATCTTGCTTTATATATATATTACTACATTCTAAAACCTTAAACTCTAAGTTTCCCACCCTGTGATATTACACACTTCTATTCCAACTCCACACCCACAATCCCAGTTCTGTCATTCCATTTTGGAAGCTTCTCCACAGCCTCAGGTCAATGCAGTGTTCTCTTGGGGGTCAGTGCCTGTCAGCACAGAAAGTCTAAAATTCTCAGCAACCAGGATTCCAACACACCAAAGTCCAGCTTAACTCAGATAACATTAGGCAGCAAATTTCAGAACTGATGGGGATTTCCCTTCCTGCTGGGTTTCCAAAGTAAAATGCCAGCCTGTTGAAAACCAAGTATTCTGCAGAGCACAGTGGGCTCTGCCCAGGGTTGGAAGGCAGTGAGAGGGAAGCACCTGGGTGCCTCTGTGCCCAGGGATTTGGACAAATCCCTGTGTGCCCTGGGATCTGGATAAACCCCTCTGTGCCTAGGGATCTGGATAAACTCCTGGGAGCAGCTCATCTGTGAGCAAACGGGATCCTGAACCAGCGCCAAGGCTGAGTAAGTACCACTGGCAAGTCGAGATGCCTCAGGGCACCTTGAGCTCACACACCCGATTTTTCCACCCTGTCAGAAATGATATGAGAAGAGATTACATCATGGAACCTGCCACCTCCTTTTGTCTTTTGCTGAATCCCTGTCCTCCCCCCAGCCCGGTTTGTGCAATCCCCTCACGCACCTGGCACATTTCCCAGAGCCCACACCAAGTTTCATTAGAGAGGGAGAATGCTGATTTGGGGTGATCTGCTCTGCATCTCCATAAAATATGTCCCTACCTCCTGATTCAAGTTGTAGAGGAAATCTGTGACCAGCAGAGCATGAATAAGATGAGGAGCTCTTACATATCTAATGTCTTCCTGCAGGTTAGAAGAGGCAGGAGGCAGAAAACATCTCCCTGGATGTGATGTCTGTGGCACTGCCAGACTGGAGCCATGCTGACAACCAGCTTGCAACACAGAAGGCAACCTCTTAATAAACACTAAACCCTTCTAACCTGAAAGATTGCAGCCACTCTAATTACCAGAAATTAAATTGTTCAAGGAAGGCTTGGAAAAATGTAAGTGGCTGTGGGGCCAGAGAACAATGATATTTTTGCCTTGTTTTTACCTTCTGACAGCATCTAATCCACTGGGTGGTATTACTGCACACGAGATTAGAGACAGAAATGCAGATACTTGCTAAAAATGGACCTCGTTGAAAAGCTTGCAAGATTTTGTCATAAATAAAAATTAGGGTTTTTTTTTTTCCTATGTCCTCTTGCAAGTGCCTGTGGCATGTTCATTACTCAGAGACTTTGTTTTATAGAACATTTTTGAAAGGGATATTTTAGTTCTTGTATTTACACACAAATTGGTTTAATCACAAATTCATAGATATTTTAAGATATTTATGAGCACACTCGCAAATTATGATCTGTAAAGCTTTTAACTTGCTTTTTCCCCCTCTTGGGCTCAAAAGAAATATTAGTTTGACAACACTGAAGGCAACAAGGACAGTTGCATTAAAAATTACGTGGTAATAACATTAATACATGAACCAGCCCATGTAGGACTGTCAATATGGAATATAAAAGGAACCATGAAATTATGCCCGATCCAAGGCAGTCCTGTTGCCCATGACAGTGGGAATTTCTTATGCTGGGGAAAGCAATGGATGCTGAATAGATAACACCAGTTTCCAACAAGTACACCCTTGGAACAAAATAAATAACAATAAAATCGATTATATCGTGTCATATGCCTTTTGTTTCTCTGGGAATCAAGATTTATTTCCCTCAGTAATTTTGTTTGCTGAAGGAATGGATTAGAGAATCACACTAGAGAGATCTTGTAATTCACAGCCTCAGCTCTTATGCCCTGAAAGTCCTTTTTCAGAGACTTTGCTCCCTTAACCAGGCAGAAAGTACATCCTTGCATATCCCCACATCACCACATTTCATATTCTTGCTGCTGTACTTCAGTAACTCCTCTGGTGACAGAGAAGGTTATTCAGGTCTGGAAGGGTCTCTGTTGAGCTGGGGCAAACATATTTAGTTAAGTCCCTTATTTTGATGGTGTCACTTGGAAAACAGTCCACACTGTTTGTCTGAACCTTGCTCATGCCCTCCAGCACACCAGATTTGGAGACAGCTGCCAGGCCAGCAAGATGTCAGAGCTGCTGACACCCCTGAGTTCATGCAAAATGAGGGGGCACAAGAAAACAGGGAAAAAAAACCATCTAACACCTCATTAGGAGCTGAAGATCAGATTCTGAAATCTCCCCCCCTCTCTGCAGCAAATATTTCATAGGTTAAAAATCTAGCAACTTCTAAACTTAAACTTCTTCAAATTTGTCAAAGCCTCTTTATCATTCATTAGAACTGCCTCAAAATCACAAGACATTTACCCAAATAATGAGAGTTTTGTTGCAATGCTTGGAGCTGGCTTTAAAATGCTGATGTCCTTTCCAAAAGGGAAGTGTGGTTGTGCAGATCCATACATCCATAGCCCAGAGCAGAATGTGATTTACAGTCTTTGAGAGGCATAATATAAATATTGTATAAAGTTACAGTCCTGTCACAGAATCCAGACTGGTTTGGGCAGGAAGGGACTTTAAAATTCATCTCATTCTACCCCCTGCTATGGCAGGGACACCTTTCACTATCCCAGGGTGCTCCAACCTGGCCTTGGACTCTTCCAGGGATTATTATCCTAAAAATATCATCTCTATACTAAATGTTGCACGATTTAATGTGAATTTTACATAGACCAGCACCAGAGAGCTTCATACAAACTGATCCAAGAAAAACACTAAGTCACCCATAAAGTATTTGTGTTTACAACTCCTACAAAGCTGAAAACTGAAAGGGTTCCTAATTTGGGTCTAATTCTGACTGTGGATTGTACATGCTGTTCGTGAGGACCAAAGGCTCCTGGCTGGGTCATCAGCTGCTTTAGGTGACTCCATCTATACCCATTGTTTAATTTTCCCTTGCTAAAATCTGGGATCCATTCAATGTTCAAAGATAGGCACCCTCAGATATTAAACCCCCTTTTTGTGGCTGTTTTAATGGAGTTTTTTTAAATTAAGTTCTCTATTTTTGTTACAACGGGCAGTGAAAGCAGGAAAAACCTGTGACGTATCATTTGGCCTTTCACATCACTTAATAAAGGAACATGTTTGATATGAAGATAGGATCTACCCCCATAATATCCCTTTGTACAGTTTAAGAGTGACACATTTCAGAGGCTACACTTTAGCAGAAAAAAACCACATTTCATTGTTCAGCTTGTGCTGATATGATCTGCAATCCATGAGATGATGTGAAGGGAAGGCAGGGTCAGAAGAACTGTGTGACTTAAGCTGAGAAGAAAATAAAACCTTCAGTAAATTAAAAAATCATTACTAAAGCAAAGTATGAAAAAGCTGCACAGGAAAAAAAATACAATTTAAAAACTCAGTGGTTTTCACTGTACATAAGTAATGCAAGAAATTCTCAGGAGATATAAAATGATACAAAACAGTGGTTTGAAATTATTTTGAGAAGTTAATGCAAAATAATTTTGGTTGGGATTGTTTGAAATGTTTTCTACAAGATCCTAGGTCATATTTAGGTATCGGCAGATACTATTTGAATTTGTTTTGACAGAAATACATTAAAGAACAACACATGGAAATTTACAATATAGAAAATTACAGACGTTCAGATACAGACTGGGTTTCTAAGGAAAAATCAGTGCTACTCACCTACTGGTTTTTCCTTTTTATCTTTTTTTTTTTTCCTCTAAAAGAACAAGTTTCTTAGAAGGGAAAATGAGATCAATCTAATCTATCTGGACTTCAGTAAAACACCTGATTAATGGCCACGCTGGAAATTACTCGTTAAAGCAGTGTAGATGAGGATCAGCACAAAAAATGAGGGTGGCCTGAGCCCATCTGAAAGAGACAGAGGAGTGGACTGATGAGTTTAGGCTGAATTTCCCCACGGCAGCATGGATTTATTCCTTTGGCATTTTGATGCCTTAGCTAGGCAATCACTGCCCACCCACAGGATTCTTCCAGGTAAATACAGGGATGTGCAGAGCTGTTTAACCATGGAGTACTCTCAAAGAGTAAGAGCACATAAACTGTGATCAGGATCATATTCATCTTCCTCCTAAAATCACCTGTGAATGAAAAAAGGTGGGTGTTGGCCTTTTTATGACATTGTGGCACGTCACTCTGTGAGTAATGGCTGTGAATAAATATTGCACCCAGGGCATTTTAATCTCCCTTCCATCTGAAGTTCCTAACGATATCCATACCAACAGATTTATATTCCCCACCCAGCCAGGCTCAGCAAATGACAAACCCTGGTGTTCAATTGCATTAAATTATAATTAGTCAGTCTACTTGTGGAGATGTGATGGTTAATAGATCATGTCAAAGGCTTCCTTATGAAGAAGATTGGAGTTTCATCTACAGCATTAACATAATGCATTACATTATTACATATTACATAATGGGTCCCAATCCCACACCTGAAGCTTCAAGGAAGTTTGGATATGGAAATCAACCTAAATCCAAGATTTCTGCCTCAAGTGTCTCACTGTGCAATATGCCAAACCAGGATCTGTGTATTTTTCTCCCCCTGGACTTGGGATAAATTGAGATTTTACATTAATAGTGAATTAGGTTATCTGAGTTGAGCATGACAAGGCAGGGCTTCCAAGATTTAACCCGGAATAATGCGCTGAGGAGAGAATCCCAAGAAAGAAATCTGAGGAGTGACTCAGGTGACTTCATACACATGAATTCCCAGCTCTGTAAGCAGGATGGAGCTTCCTGCTTAGCTCCATTCCTCCATTCCAGAGGAGCAGCAGACTCCTCCTGTAGGTCTTCAGCCAAACTTCCCAGCCCAGACAGATGTTCCAGACAAACGATGGAATCTAAACCCGCACTTGAGTATGTCTTTCTCCATTCACAGGCACAGGTTCTCCTGAGCTAGGAGTCTTTGTGGCAACAGGTCTTCTGAAAGCTTTGAGGGTGTCAGCAGCCCAATTCCCACCTTGTTTAGAGCATCCCACAGGGAGCTGAGGCTGGTGGACAAAGCCAGCTTTGGAGAGAGGCAGCAAACCCTCCAGTGCTGGAATGAAAATCTCCTTCCCTTCCCACCAGTCCCACATTCCCCTCACACGTCAGCCAAGAACCTGCCTGATGTACAACAGCAACACGTGCAGCATCCACAAAAGAGCAGCAGCCATCAGAACCTCCTGCTGGAATGTTTTTATGGAGAGCTGACCCTCAGGGAGGTTTCGCTCCCGGTATCCACGTGCAGCGTGGCCGCGATCAATCACCGCTGGATAACGATCACACTGAACACAACCCACAGCCTTTAACATCATTAATGGATGGCTTTCCAGGGAAAGAGAATTTTGTGCTGCCCTTCAGCTTCCTGGGACAGTTCTTGGAAGAGACAGCCACACGTTTGGCACCCCCTCTCCAATCCTCAGTCACTTGTTTCCCTTGAGCTGCACCTTTGAACATGGAATAGCCACCAGGAATATTGCTGTGCTCCTGCCACGTGGCTGGGGCTGGGCTGACAGCCTTCCTCCTACCAGACCTGGGTATTTCCAAATGGTCCAAAATGTTCCTTTTGATTAAAAACTAATCAATATCAGCCCTTTCCTGGAAGTGTTCATGAGATTGGATGGGACATGGAGCAACCTGGCCTAGTGAAAGGTGTCCTTGACTCAACCACCCAAGTTTCCTGTCCTACACACCTTCAAAATATGCTAAAAAAAAACATTTTTACTTGTATTTTTACTAGTAATAAAACATATTCAAAAAGAACATATTAAAAAATTGTGATCAATAAATTCTAATGTGATTTTTATTCCAGTAAAGCAAGTATAGAATAAACTATAGCATTATAGCACAAGCCATTTTTCTTCCAAATAGTATTCTGAAGTGACTTAAAGATTAGAATACTATAATCACCAAATTAAATAGCTTATAATGGAAGTGATGAAATATAATATTAAGAGGTTCAGACAAGTGAGAAAAGCTGCTTTCCAATGATATTTTAAAAGATACAGCAAGTCACTGAGGCAGAGAGATTCAGAGAGGCTGTTCCAGATGGCAGGACCTCTAGAGGAACAGGAGTTTGCACCAAAGGCACTTTTGTGGGACAGCAAAGTGAAGAAATGGTTGTCAAAGTTGTCGAGAGAGGAGACAAGTCAATAGAGGATGAAAAAATAGGGTAGAAATTACAATAATGGCCATTACAAGATTGACTGGAGCAGATCAAAAGGATTTGAGTTAAGAAGAAAGAATTATGGTGAAAAAATAAATGTGAGAAGTGAGAGGTTACATCATTGAAAAAATTGTACAGCCAACAGAAAGAGGATTGGGGAAAAGAGAATGATCCCTTTGTTTTAGTGTTTGAGCCAAAGGTGGAAGAGATCTGTTAACAGAGCTGAAGATTCTCTCTAGAGAAATGGACCTGCAGGGTATCCCAAGTCACATTTCTTGAAGATTAAGGAGATGAAAGAGTTGCCAAAGTGATCTGCACCTTCCCCACCACTGGGGGATGAGCATTTCCAATCCTACAAACACTGGAAGGACCAATGACACGAAACCAGCCAATTTCTTATAACGTGAGGAGATTTTGTCATTTCAGCATTTTGTTCCAAGTGTGACATTCCACATCATCCTGTGGGCTCTGTGGGAGCTGTGCCTGAAGTGTGCCAGAGTGGCTGCTCTCACAGAAGAGAGGCCTTGGAAGGGTTCCCTGTCTGATGTGTCTGAGTTCTGAAAACAGCCCCCGAGGAGGATCCACACAAACTGTGCTTGAGAATTGCTCTGGAGATCCAGAGAGAATTATTCAGCAAGTCCCTTTGCAATCCCAACCTCAAACAGATCTCTCAAAGGTCTCCTTGGTGCTCAGGGGGATTGTCACTGCAGACACCTCTGCCTGAGCATTGTCACCCAGGTGAATTTCTGGCACTCTTTAGATCCCAGGTAGCCACCATCATTCCATGGGATTAATCCTCTAAATTTATCCACAATTTATCTAGTGTTTTCTGAATGTTTCTTTTCAGAACAATATCATTATTTAAGAGAATTTACGCTTTTAAAGAACATTTAAGAAAAATCCACACTGACATTTCTATCTAAAATATTTATACAGCAGGTATAGACTCCGTGAGAATGCTCCTCCACTGCACAGGCACTCTTTGTAAACTCAAAATACATTTTAAGAAATAAACAATAGGAATAATAAAGACTGAATTACAGAAAGAATGGGATGGATTTGCTCAGCTGGAGCTTTTAGCTCACAAAGAAAGAGCAGGATGAGTTCCTGCCTTGAACTTTGCATATAGAATTTAAAAAAGGACATTTGAGGGATCATGAGGAGTATTTACTGAGATCCAACCTGAACCTTGGTAAAAAAATGAAGGGAAATTTACCTTCTTATTTAAACCAGATATTATTGCTATTGTCATTATTATTATTTTCACTCTTCTAAATTTGGGAATCAAAAGCTGTGGGTTCCTTACCATGCACTGTCTTTCCTCAGCAGGAGTCTCCACTGATCAAGCAACTGCCACAGTCTGGGCTTAGTGGAGAAGGGAATTGATGTTTTATCAGCCTTGATCTGGTAAAAAGTTACAAAGAGGAGTAAAGAACTTCGTACAAGCAGAGTTATTGATTCCATTTTCTTTGTACTGAATCGATTTCAAGGCAATTTATTCTCACAGAGTCCATCTTTTAAAACATTGGAAATAATCTTCATCATTGTTAAGGTGAAAAGTATTTCAGCATCAAAAAATGGCACCTCTTCAGAAATTAAATATAAATAGAGAAAGTAAATCTGCTGTAAGGTTGTGGTTGATGAACTTACCATTCTTTAGGAAGCTCTGGGTGCATTATGGAGATCTTCAGCAAGGAAAACCTCTGAAAATATTTTTTCAATGTTCCATCTGAAAACTTAATTATTATTAAATGATAAGCAAATAGATTTGCAAATTCAGAGGTTTATAGGGAGCATTATCAAATTAAATCCTAATTACTTCTATCAGCAAACTGACAAAAGTGTTATTTTGTTATCTGGAAGCTGAAACAGTTGAAGTACCTACTTTTTGGAACAAAATTTCTCTGCTTTAGAAATGCAGCCTCCCTGCAGCTGAGCAAACCCCACACACAAACTATCTCCAGCAGACTTCACCAGAAATAATTTCACAAACTCTCCACACTCCACAGCTCTGTAGTTCCTGGTGGGCTGAGGAGTGTTGGGGAAATTAAAAAAAACGAGGAATAACCAAATTCCCCAGCAGCCTCCTCATGTACATCTTAGCAAGAAATTCTGACTGCACAGCTGGGGAGACAAGGAATTCTCTTGTTTAAGAGAGCCCCAGACAGCCTAAAAAGAGAGATTAATGACATAGCTCAGTTAGAGCAGCACAAGTCTGCCTTAACTGCCTTATTCTGTCTAAAGGTTGCATTGCAAGTGAATAAAACCTGGGAAACCTTCACATCCCTGCTGCAAAGTTGGTTTGTTGCACTCCACAGCCCTGCACCGGCTCTGCCAGCTCTTTACTGATGGTTTTACACAACAAAAGAGAAACAAAACCAGATAACCAGCACCTTCCAGTGTCCAAAGGGGCTCCAAGGCAGCTGGAGAGGGAATTCCTACAAGGACATGGAGTGACAGGACACAGGGAATGGCTTTGACTGCCAGGGGGTGGAGTTAGATGGGATATTGGGATGGAATTGCTCCCTGTGAGGATGGAGAGGAATAGAATTTCTGGAATAGAATTCCCAGAGCAGCTGTGGCTGCCCCTGGATCCCTGGAAGTGTCCAAGGCCAGGTTGGACAGCACTTGGAGAAGCCTGGGACAGTGGAAGGTGTCCCTGCCCATGGCAGGGTGTGGGACAGGGTGACCTTTAAGGTCCCTCCTAACCCAAACCATTCTATCAATCTGTAATTATTTGGATTTCCCATGAGTAAGGGAAAAAAGAAATGAAATACACTGTGAAAAACACTGCTAAACAATGTAGAGATTAAGAAAAAGATTCCTCTGTATTTAACTGGAATGAGCTTACTGTAAATCAAAAGCTTAAAAGTTTTAAAGTTGTAATTGGATCAGCAGGGCTCTGACAGCTCTCTGGTTTTATGGCAGTGTGATCTCAAAGAATGGCTTTTTCTCAAGAAGAGGCTCACGAGAGACAAGCAGTAAAAAAGATCCGGCCTGGGATATATTTTCAAAGGAATTTCAAATAGACTATCAATCTCTTAATGCTCCTTTTGTATTATGAGCAAACAGAGCTTCGGTTTAAACTTCAGAACGCGACCTACCCTACCTTGCCAAGTTTTCCTCAGTGCACCTAAAACCCCATTATTTGACAGATGACAAGGACTTACTTGATTGTCTGCACTGTTTGATTTACACTCTGGACAAACACAGTCCATTAAATTAGGGGAATGCAGCCAAAGGGAGTGAGGAGGTTTCCAGAGCCGCAGAGGAGGGAGTCAAAAATAAATAGTGAGGTTTTCACCTCTGCAGCCCAGGCACCCAGCTCGCTGTTATCAAGGCTGTTATCTTGCAAAGATAATTATTATAGCTCAAAATAAAGTTAGAGGCATGTGGCAACCACAGTTAGTAATTAAGATTCCGTGGAGAGCAGCATGCTGAAACTCATAGCAAATGCTTATAACCCTGTCCCTAAAATCCATTTATCTAAGTTCCACTGACTTTTGTTGGGACTTAGATATCTGAGCCAGTGAGATGCTTTAGAATAACAAATCCAGAAGGAGCTGCAGATAAAACCCTGGGCACCCTCAATGCAGAAAGTTCTGCCTTTCCATTTCTGAAATACAAAATGCCATAAAATGTCTGCCCTGAATAACAGCACGAGCCCAAAGCTGTGCAGAGAGATTCCAAATAAAGGGTCAGGTCTTGGGGCTTTACTTCACCACAGCTTTGTGAAGCCTCCTCTTTAAGAGCTGGGGACATTTGTAGCCTTTATTATCAATAAAAGTGGCAGCAGTAAGTTGGGTTTTTCTGTACCTGAGAGCTCCAGGTGAATCCCATCCCTTCCATCAGCATTCCAGGCACGCAGAGGGCACAGGGAAGGGAAGGCCACCTGTCAAGCGGAAAGAGAACAAGTGCTGTTAGGGAGGATTTTACAAAGTGACAATAGCTGGAGCAGCAACAGGGACAGTATATATGCTTAAAATACAGGCAGGAGAACAGCCTTGGCAGGAAAAAAAAATAAAAACCCTCACAGAGGAAATTACATTAGGGAGATCAAGGACCAAGTTGTATTTTCAATTTGTACAAAACCTATAGGGCAAATGCATTAAGTGTTTGACAGCCCAATAGAGCTTTGAACTTAGCTTGATCTCATCATTTATAGTATTATTTTATTACTAGTTCATAATTAAACTTTTAGCAAAAGCCATTCTATATCACCAATACAGACCAAGGAAAATCTTTGGGTGTCAACCTTGCACCCACATTGCTGGATATAGGCTAAAACTATAAATATTGAACAGCCAGAAAATATGACACATCTTCCAAGGGGAAAATATCATGGCTGGAAATATTATTAAAAGAGAAATAAAAGGGGGAGGTGGGACATGTGTAATCTAAATCCAGATTATCCAATCAGAAAAAAAAAAAAAAAGCAGGAAATAATCTAGTGAGGTATGAAAACATCCATTAAATTATGTCTTTGCTCTGACCCTCAGAGCTTCCCAAATTTTTGGCACATGTTGTGGATAAATGGCTGCCTAAGAGTCCCAGTGTGGTATGGACATCAGCACTGCCCCACAAAATCATTAAACCCAATTCAAATTTTGGAGTCAATGGATGTGTTTTTAACACACTGCAATATTTCTCCAATAATAATGTTCTTCAATCAAAGCTCCTCCAAGAACATTCCAGTGTTCCACATAAGAATTACCAATTTTAGGAAAGATTACCCACAGATCCGGAGTAAGTTACAAAATCTTCCCTTAAAAAAAGCCACTTCTCTCAAATGGAAGCCTTTCCAACAGGAACAGTCATTTATATTCATGGCATGAACCTGCAGCAATATGACAATCATCCCAAAGTTTACATTACAGATTCAGAACTGGAGATCAAATGCCTGCAGCATCCCTTCCACTGGTTCCAGGTTATCATCCCAGGTGCATTTGTGGAGAAAAACAGAGTCAACAACATCCTCAGAAAAGAAACCAGGTGTATGTTGTCATGTATTTATAATTGTGATAATTCTCATTCCTTCCAGGGCATTAAAAATAAACTTTCTAGATCTTTATGTTGCTGTTGTTGTTGAATAATTTTTGAATTACATTTTCTCTGTAGACTCTAGGCTTACTTAAAATCTTTTTTTTCCCTTCAGTGAGCACACTAGTTAAGATAAATTAAGACTGATCGATTGATAGATAAATATTATAGTCCCATGTTTGAAGAAATACACATATTTTTGGCAAAATCCTAGCAGGCACATACAGGAAAAGGATCAAGGTGACACAGGCTGGTTGGTGCTCAAACAAGGATTATTATATTCATTTATTTTATTATTGGAGCTCACAGACTGCACCTATTGTTCTAATCCATTATAAAATGGGAAAAATACCCAAATAAAGGAAATACCAATCTCTGTTAAATGAGTGCAGCCATTATTGCTAAGATTGGGGATTTTTTCTATCTTTTTTTCAGTCTCAAATATCAATGACTGCAACTGTTGGTAAAAGTTCATTTTATAATAATTGCTGATTCTCGAGTAAAAAAATATTAGAATCACATGGAACATAACCCCGGCAGTAAGAATTTGAATAAAGGGGAATATTTCACAATAAACTCCACTGAATCCTTCAACTTGTGAACTTTTTTACTTAAGTACCACCACCCCTTTGTACAATAGGTCATATCACTGGGGATGAAGCCTTTGTGCTTTTTTAATTAATTTCCTCATTTATCTTGATGATCTCCTAGATTTACTGAAGCAATCTACAAGAGTGTTATTTTAATAAAATTGCTGTCACCATTTCTCTGCCCGGAGCTTCTAACTGAGAATATTGAGCAATCTACTGAGGATTTACAAGTTTAAAACAAATTGGCCACTGTTTGCAACCGTTCCAGGATGCTGACACTCACCAACCAGATGCATTTCCTAATCCAAAATTCATCATGTTTGTGATAGCTACAGAATATTTTACCATATTTATCCTAGAAAACATGCTATAGGTATTTTTACATTTTATATATATCAAGTATATATATTTTTATGTATAATTTGCTTATAGTCATAGGCTGTAGAATTGACTTTAAATATCTCACTTTGTTTACTAATTATATATCATTTTATAATCTCTTCACATTATTAACTTAATTAATTAAGTAGATTTTGATGATTTCTTTATTTCCCTGCAATGAAAGCTGTAGATCTTCCAGACTGACACAAATTTCTTCCCTTAGGGGAGAGTTGCCCCATTTTGCCCCTGCTGAAGCTCTGGCCAGTGGATTCCAGCAGTGCTGTGCAATTCCAGTCCAGACAAATCCCTCACCCTGCAAAAAATCTGGATCCTCAGAGGTGATGAAGCTGATGAAGCTCATAAAAAAGTGTCTTGTACTTAATAATATCAAAAACTGGATTAATAAAATTAATACTTATCTGCACTTTACCAAATTACCAATGGTGTCCATCAGTGCTGCAAACCCTGGTGCAGTTTGGGCATTCCCCAGAGAGAGAACTTTAATATGATTTTAATGAGACTGTGGGACTAGAGTTAAAATACGTTTTTGTTTCTCATTTAGACACCTTGCCTTTTAACACTCCATCACTATTCATTAAGTTTAAACTGCATTTTTAACCTCTATTCAAACCCACACTTAAGGGTGAGGTGGTTTCTTGAGAGCCCTGAGGCAATAACAGCATGTCCCTCAAACTGCAGCCTCCTCCTGGCAAACAAACCTGCCCAAAAAGGGGAGACTATCAAGGAAATCTTGATATGAAAAAGCAACATTTCACTTCTTTCTTTCTTCCTTTTTAAAAATTTTTTTTCTTTTTAAGGTAAGGTTCTTTTTTCTAGCAGTTATTTTTTGTCATTACAGTAGGCAATGCTAGGAAAGGCACGATCCCACAGAAAAAAAATTACTCCAGAAGTCCATAGATTTCAATCTGTCATGGATGAGTTAATCAGTGCAGAGCCCTAGAGGAAAGTCAGGTACTTTAGGCCATGTTTAAAGCCTAAAGAGAAAATTGGTGTTGACCCTAGATCCTGCTGGGAATAACTGGGTAACTCGAATCAGTATCTTTATTTTCTCTGCCCTTCCTTGTGATGAGCACAGGGAATCCAGCTGGAGCTGAGGATGGCTGGATCAGGCATCAGGCTTAGGACAGGGAAAAGAAGAACAAATCCAGCAAAGGGAAACACATTTACCATCATTCCTGTAGCACCTCTTCCTCCAGCAGGCAGGAGCTGGGCAAAGTTCAAAATTCTCACTGACTGTGGTTTAATTAACACAAACTAATTTAATTAATCTGAACACGATGTTTATATTTATTGCTCTATTTTTAAAGGCAGAAGCTGCAAGCACTAAATTAAATAAATGCAAGTTTCTTTGTTCAGACTGACAATGGAGCATAACAAGTGAAAGGAACACACTCTACATCCTAAGCAGCTGTGCCTTAATTTAAAAATAGAGGTAGAATGCCATCTACTTGTTATTTCCCTATATTGCTGGCAGAGGGAAAGAAAAGCTCCCACCCTTGGATTACTGCAGTCTTTAAGGCTGTGCTGTGGTTAATCATCAGTGTCCAGAACCCATGGAAAGGAGCAGCCATCAAATTATTAGCATGCACCCGACAGGTCCGATGCATCAATTGCACAGCACAGCCCTGCTCCCCCCCAGCCACCCTGCTGCCTCCCAAATGCCAAACCCTGGAAATCATTCCAGGCTCTGAAGTGAGAGGCACCCTCTGATGCTCCTTTGTGGTTTAGGATCCAGATCCTGGCCAGGAATTTGCAGTACCGAGGTGTGGGAGTGACATCTGAATTCTGCACCACTCACCACTCACCCTGGCTGTTATAAAGGCAGTATAGTTATTGACTTTCACATTTATGTATTGGCTTTTGCAAGATATTATTGATCACAAAGATTCTGATACAGTACAATTTGTAATCCCTTTTAACTGCCTTTTGATATGGTATAATCTGTCAGCTTTATGGATACATCATATAGCTTATATAAATAGTAGTGTGATAATCATGTTATAGCTCAGACCTTCCCATAATATTAAAATATAGACTATGCACTGCTGAAATACTTTAATTCGTGTAACTAACTCAGATAATGATATGAAATAGCTATGTTGAATGATAAGGTAACAGTGGCAAGAACCAGGACACCAAGAGAAAAATTTACTGAGTCTCCAGTTATCAGGAAGTGTCAGAACAACAGAATGGAGCCTCTAGAAGAAAAAAAAAGTATTGATTTAATCTACAGGATGGCATGTGGACAAGTCAAAGGTTAAAACCAAGCAAAAGGATTCCCAGAACACTAAACCCACAGGAATGTTTGAATATGTATAACCCTCAATAATATGCAGTTAACCCTTGTAATGTACAAGAACGTTGTTTTAAGCTAAAGGTGTGCTTTGGGCAGACTGCCAAGCACCCCAGTGATGGATATTGTCCCTTTTATCTCTTATTAAACTTTTATTTAAAAAGTATTTTAAATAGTGAGCCGTGTTCCTCACCCTGGGGGTGACTCCAGGAGAGCAGCTCCGTGCCCAGATTTCCAGGGTGGGTGTCACCAGCTGGACAGGGCAGCAGAGTTGTTACCCTAATGCAGACACACAGTTATTGTTCCTTTGCTACAGGAGTCAAATCTCACCATGGCCACCAGGAAAATCTACAGAGAGCTCCTATAAACCCACATATATATATACATATACATCTAAACCTATAAACTCAACCGGTGATCCTGAGGGAGTGGAAATGTCCCTGCCCACGGAAGGAGGTGGAACTGGATGGGCTTTAAGGTCTCTTCCAACCCAAACCATCCTGTGACTCCATAGCACCTGTGAGCTTCGATTTCTAAAGCCCCCATCAGTTCTCTCCCAACTCTCTTTGCACCTCATCACCTCCTCATTTGCAGCTCATTTTGGTTTACTAACAGGCTACCACCCCTTTCAATGGAGAAGTCTCTTTCCTGAAACTAAAAAACTCTGGTGTACCTAAAAAAAGGAAAAAGAAAAGGAAAAAAAAGAAAAAGAAAAAGAAACTGTTGTCTTTTTTTATTCCTTCCCTTGCAAAGGAGCCATCTGTGAAATAAAAGTCTTGGAAATAAGATCTATAATTACTGTGTATGGAGTTAAGTTGCATATCACCAGTTTTCAGCAGTTCTCTCTCCAAGTGCTAGTAGTCCTTTTACAAATATTTATTTGGGAGCTTTATAAACCTTTTAGAAGCCTTAACCATACCCAAGGGGCTAAACAAGCAAGTTCCCAGTGAGAATTCCCCTGCTTTACAAAAAGGGAGAGAGCAGCTCTAAACCTGACAATCATAAATATTATTATCAGTCTTATTGTATTTGCTTTCTGGCTTTTGATCCCACAAGGGATGAAGGCTGCCACAGTCACTCTGAAGCCAAAATGACTAAAAATGTGCTTCAGTGTAAAATAAAACTGTTTCATGCCTGTATTCATGGGGCTCTGCAGGCTGATACTGTGAGAAAACAGCCAATAGCACACAGGATATGGTTAAATAAGAAGGTAGCAGTAATAGTTCTGCTCCTCAAATGCTGCATATAAAAAGGTGTTCTGAGATTTGAAAAGTATTTTAGAGATATCTGATGAAATGCCAAGTAATTTTTTTTTTCCAATCTCCTTTTTTTATTTTTTTGGATATAGATCCAAAGGAGAAGGATACAAAAGTGAAATACAAAATATCCATTATTTAGTTCTAATCTATTTACAGAAGCCACTCAATCTTACACTCTTAAAGTTATTATGGAATTGATCGGAATCACAATGAATGTACTAATACACGGACACTTAGGGATGGTAGAAAGCAGGAACCATTCCAGCTCCAGACATGGAAATACAGAATTCCTAAAGCTGTTGGGCTTTGCTGCAACATGTGCTCCCTCTCCTGCCTACTTTGAGAACCTTAGAGCATTCTTCTTCATTTTTTAGTTTATATAACTGAACAAAATTTTAATATATATAGCTTCCACCAGCTCTTTATGTTCGAGGTGACAACCTATTCCAAAGCTTCTGGTCCTGTGGAGAGTTGTTATTACTTGAAATAAAATCCCCATGACCAGTGTTTACATTTATGCTTACCACAAGAGAAGTCCTGAGATGAGGCGTGATGGAGAAGAAGAGATAAAATCCTCCAAGGAGCTGAGCTCGGATTAGTTGTTTCCGTAACACATTGGGGGTCTCCTTGTGTCTTTGGCCAATTCCTCCTCATCCTGTTGAATGCAAAATCCTGCTGGGAAAAGCCAGTGTCCATAAAGGAGACAGAATCCTGCAGCTTTATTGGAATAAAGGAGAGAGAGCCCACCAGGTTTTCTCTGGAGGTTTTGGAGGGCAAAGCCTCCTTTTATCCCAAACTCTGGCTGCACGTTGCCCTCCTCCTCTCCCCACTCTGAGGTGGAGGTGCAGCCTCCCCAAATCACCTACCCCATACCCCCCTGAAGCTGGCATTTGACCCCAAATTCAGAGGTTTAGGCCTGTGCAGACCCTTGTCTGTGTCAGGAGCCAGAGTGTCTGGGCTCTGTCCAAACCTGCTTCTTGAAGTTCACCCCAAAGTTCAGAAACTCCCCTCTTGTGTCTGTCAGGGGCCAGAGTGCCTGGGCTCTGTCCAAACCTGCTGCCCGAAGTCAGTGCAGACATTGAGCCCCATTTTAAAGCCATTGACACCCATCCTTCACCTCTGGAATTGTTTGTGAAGGCATCAGCACACATCTTCCCTGTCCCCATCCATTTCCAGGAACTAAACCTCCTCCTGAGGTTCCATGAGACCGGCCAGCACAAAGCCAACTCCAGAGCAAGGATGGAACCATCCCCATAAATGCAGGAGGTGGGGAAGGAGGACAAGCCACCCTTCAGGAGTTATTGCTGCACCATTCCCTGCTGAGCCATCAGAAATGGGCAGCCTGGACAAGCCACATCTCCAGAGCTCTGCCTCCAAGCACACCTGGGACAACGGGAACACTCCTGAATCTAAAGGACACTCAAACTCCAAGAGAACCATTTCAGCCTGTCCCACTGTGAAGCACAGCCTCAATCCTGACAGGAAGAAACCTCAATAAATGCCTCTTTGTTCCAGTATTTAAGGTGGCTACAAGGATGGAGACTCCCTTTTTACAAGGAGTCACATGGAAAAGAGGATGGGCAATGGGTATAAGTTCTTCCTGGTATAAGTTCTTCCAATTAGACACAAAATGAATTTTTATCACAGTGGGAACAATCAGCCACTGGAATAATCTCCCCAGGGAAGTGGCGGATTCTACAACATTGGACACTTTCAAGACCTCTACAAGGTGCTGGCCCATCTTGTCTAGACTGAGTTTTGGCCAAGAAATGCTGGCTCAGGTGATCCAACCTGGTATTCTGTGATTCTGTGGATGGCTGTCAAAGGCACATCAACTCTGACTGGGCCACAACAACAATGAGTTTTATTCATTTTTATATAAGAAGTCTATGTGAGTGCATTTAAACAAGAAACTCTGTGCACTTTGTGCATGCAAAATGGGAGCATCTTTAAATTCTGCATCTCCACCTAAGTAGGTTAGGTCAGGTCAGTACAAGCAATTAATATAAATGAACAAGAAGCTCATAAAAGCAATTTAACTTGAATTAACAATTCATCTACTCCCAGACTTGGCTACAGCAAAGAGGCTGCTACTTTTACCTATTAAATATTTTTATTTATGTAGCAGCCACATGGTAGAAGATGGATGCATGCAAGGATAAGTCTGTAGAGGCAATTTCAGAATCAATGTCATAAAGAGTTTAAAACGCAAATAAGCATAAAAATATGTCAGGAAAACTTGTATATTGTTATCTTTTTTCCAAATAAAGCCCTGCAGCCTTCAGTTGTGAGCTAGCACTTTTCTAGGTAATCTATCATGTATTCCAAAGATATAATGATAATAATGATAACAATAATGATTATAATAATAATAATAATGCATATTATATCACATATAAGTGAAATAATTATATGTAATATATAAAGAAATAATTATATAGGTTTGTGCATTATATTCTGTATATACATCTATATGTACATCTATCATATACTATAAAATCTATATATACTATATGTGTGAATATTATAAGATATGTGCAATAATAATTAAAGATCTTGACTCCTTTCCTTAGCCTTTCCTCTTGAGATACCCATTTTGGAGCTGTGTTATGTAAATGGAATGAAATCACATCAAAAGCAGTGGAGATTCCAGAAATCTGCACCTGGTCATTTCCATTCAAAAGCTGATACAACAAAACTCCATACCCAAGGATGAATATCTCTTACAATTGCTATGGAAACTGGACTCTTAATATATTTTGACACATTTATCTTATTTTGTCTGTGATTTTTGAAGAAGAAAACTGCTGGCACAGAATATCAGATGAGAGAAATAAATGAATTTCACAGGTGGTGGCCACAGACAGGACATGAGAAAGTGGGATGGGAAATCCTCCTGGGCCCTATGGGCCACGATCCATCAGGAAAACAAACACAAAAAAGGGGGTTCTGGACATGATAAAGGGAGGAGGAGAGGTTTTCTCCAAGTTCCCAGAAATTAATGCACTGTTTGTTGTCTTTGCTGAGCCTCACTGCCAATGCCTGGCACGAGATGATGGTGCTTCCATGTAAACTTTCTGTGCACTCCAGGAAATTTTGCTAAATGTAAATGGAAACTCTTTTCCAGGCAGCTCCAGGGCAGGATGGAGTTTGGGTCACACCATCCTGAGACTGGGAATGTGCACAACAGGCGCAGGCAGCCAAGGGTTCAGCTTTCAGGTACTTCTATGTTTATTTCTTTTGGAGGCTACTGAGGCAATCAGTGGAATCAGAGGAGAGCCTGACCCAGCACGGAGCCCTCCACACCAATCCACAGCAGAAGCCACTGCTCCTGCTGGATCTGCCTCCAAAAGGTGGCAACAACACTCAGCAGTCAGTACTGCACTTTACAGTGTTCAAGTCCTTTGCAAACATTCATTAATTAGTCTCCCAACTCCTCCTGAAGGCAGGCAATTAACTGGATTTTATTTTAAAAGCCCTGCAATGTGGAGAGGTTAAGTGACTCACTGGGAAGAGGTAAGTGCTGGGATTCAGCTTTGGCTCACTGTTTCATGGTCAAGCAAATATTTCTGTGCTGTCATGTCCGCAAGGTCCCTCTTTGTGGTCATCTCCTTTATTTCACTGAGCCCTTCCTCTCCAGCCAGCAGCTTCCCAGTAATTTAAAAGCACATAAAAGACTGGATCCAGCACTAAAAGTGGCTGTAATTGCATCCAGTTGCTGAGAAGGAAATTGGATCTGTTCACAGGTACTGGCCACAAAGTATTTCAGCCTTGGTTTGAGCCATATCACTGGAGTATTAATCAGCAGTGGCTAAAGCCATAACCTGGAGCGATTAATACTAAAATTAATCACTGTAGTATCACCCAGGAAAGGCTGTTATGTTAGATTACAACTGGTTTGGCTGAAACTTGCTGGAACTTAGGTATTTTCTGTAACATTTTGGTACCAAAAAAAAAACCAACCAAAAAAAAAAAAACCCCACAGCAACAACTATTTCCTCAAAAGATTCCGTTTCACTGGAAAAAGTACAAACAGAACCTTAAGGGAAACCATTAGAACCATTAACACCTGAGTTAGCTCAATGTTCCTGCATGTTGACCTGTAAACTTGAAAGAATTTTGTGTGTTTCCACTAAGGATCGATGAATCCCAGACTTTTTTCCAAAGGATTTTAAGCCTCAGCTATAGTTTAGACGAGATCTTTCCTTCCACTGCAGCCAGGAAGGACTTCACGTACCTCTTTCACAGAGAAAACACCATATTCCGTATTTAGTGATCAGATTCAGACACAATTTGGGGGGGGAAAGACAAAACACCTCAGAGATGAAAGGGTTTAGGTTTCCCTTTCCAGCCCCAAAAATCCAAGTTTAACATGAATCCTCCAGGCAGCAGTTGGGAGTGCTTTGGTGGAAACACGGAAACCCTCAATTTCCAGCTTCCCCTCTTGTGTTGAAGGATACACAGACAATTTCCACTCATGAATTCTAGAAATTTTCCTCCCTGAAAATGTTTCATTTGCTTCCTAACTTCCTTCCCTCCAGTTCACAGTGTCTGGGGAGGTCACCAACTGAACTCTGGGTTGATGTCACCTGATGTCACTGGGCACAGCCAAACTAGCCAATAGAACCATAAATATTCACTGCACTTCAATGGATGAACTGCTCTTTATTTTAATAAATACAATAATTACTGTGTGTGGCTGCTGTTCAGGGCATTGACTGGGATAAGGAACAGAGCTGGTTCATGTGGTCACTATTTTTTATGGACTGAGATCTGCCTTTCTTACAAATGCAGCTCTGAGTGGCTCCCAAAGCTGTCCAAGAAAGTCAAGAGGTGTCAGCCCTCATACCCAGCAACCACTGACAGAATTTTGCTATAAAACATATCAGGTGGTGTTGGGGTCAAAATGAAACTATTTTTCAATTTGGCTTGTATTAGTTTGTATTTTTAGTAATCAAAATTTAGAAGTCACCATTCCAGCTCAAACCATTCTGTTTCTTTACCTTGATTTTTCCCCCCCTTCCATTTCCCTCCATGTAAAAACTATCCTGCTCCAAATTGGTAGCACATAATATTTCCACCTCACACATAAACCTCTCACCACTATTCCAAATGTTTTAAGTGAGATAAGATAGACCTTACTGTAAATTCCTTGGTCAATCTGGACCTTCCATCTTCTGTGGAGAAGCTCTCCATCTTCTGCAGTGACAACCAAGCAACTTCTTCATCTTCCTCATCTGGGAAAACAGACATTTCAGGCTTTGGCACCCTGCTCTTGCTTGACATTCTTTCCTCTTCCCTTTTTTTTTTTGTACCAAAAGCCAGGACAAAATTCACCGTGGTACTGCAGGGGAAAAAAAAAATGGTAACAAGGGTGCAGGAAATCCATTCAATAAATTGTCATGTTCCAGCAACACTTGTTTTCCTGAGGGCTTCTAGAATTGCCCATTCCACTGGCACTTAAAAGTCGTGTTGCCCATCATCATGTCCTTGTTATCATCCTCTGAGTGCTGCCTTTTCTTCATCTCAGTGGTTCTGCAGCAGGTAAGGGTTATAAATGTCCCCTGCACTGTGGATTTAATTCTTCCCTCAAACACGGCATTAACTTGCCAGATCTCAGTGAAATTTTCTTTCCCCCTTTTCTTCTGGGATCAGAACAGCTGTGTCTGCACAATTCTGTCTGTAAATACAACTCTCTCAAGGGCAGATTCCCATCCCCATGCATCCTGCCTCAGCCTTGCAACAGTCTGGGGGGTCCTGAAATCACCCTGCTGAAATCCAGGAGCAAAACCAACCGTGACTTTTTGCTGTTATTCTCACTTAATCAGCATTCCAACCATCCACGTGCAACCAAGTGTCCCCCACAAGCCTCTGCACCTCTTTGAAAGCTTCTCAGCAGAAGACATGCATTGATTTATATAAATATGCTAATATATCATCTGAGGAATCACACAGCCCTTTGCCAGGAGGGAAACAGAGATCTTGGAAAGGATTTGGGCATTTGTCTCCAAAAGCAGAGACTAATGGGCAAAAGGACCTTCTTTTAGAGAATTCAGTGACGGGGTGAACCAGCTGGGGAATGCCTGTGCTGAAAAGATTTGCCAAGTAAACACTAAAATGTAAAAGAAACAAACAGGAAAAAAAAAAAACTCTTGAAATAACCCTACAATCAAGCCAAAGATGGAAACAATTATTTGATAAGAATTATGAGTTTGAGTCATTACCAAAGATAGAGTCCTCTACAACAATCTAATAAACCTAACATTATTCCTGCTATTTAATAGCCTAACATCTTTTTGGGGAATATAAATTATTCAACGTTTAAGTGCCTTGTAATTTGATTTAGACGACGAATGGAAGAAAATACTTTAATTCTAAAATATATTTTGTATGCATCGCGCAGAAACACCAGCCACCTCCCTGAAACAGGCTCTCAGGAGGGCTGCATGCCTCAGAAGTTTGTTAATGGGATGTGGCATCCTTCATCATTAAGATCATGAGTGGAATCCAGACCATGCTGGAAGCAACTGGAAACGGTTTCTCAATATGGCCAGAAATTCAAACCAGAGGTAATTTGAGCTCCCTTCTTCTCCTCCTCCCCCTTTTTGTTCAGGAACGTCTAGAACTGGTGAAAGTGGAAAATTTTCAGCCCTTCTTGATGTTTTTTCGAGGTTGGCCGTTCTCCTGGACTTGTTCCTTCATCCTTGGTCACCCCTCACACCATTCCCACCCCACAGTGGCACTCCTTGGTCACTCCCTGATGGATCTGACACAGAAACTGTGCCCAGCTGCTGGACATGCCACGAGTGTTCAGTACCTCTGATCTTTTCTTTCACCTATCACACAAATTCTTAACATTTTCTACAAAAACCCATACCCATAAAATTCTTTCTTGTTCTTTTCCCTGCAAAATACACACCTGCCTCACCACAGAGGCCCGATAGAATTTCTGCTTAAAATACCTGAAAGCATTCTGTGATAATTTAGTTTAACTAAAGCCACAATCATTAAAAAGTGAGAGCCCCTTGCCGTCACAAAAGCTGAGAACAAGAAACAGGCAGGCAAAATTAAAATATTAAACCACATTGCGGTTTGTTTGGTTTTTTTTTCCAGAAGTAAATCTATTCAGTGTTGTGAATTATTGATTGAGTATTGACTGCTCAGCTGATAGCCAGGAGACTTCATGGCAACTCCTCATCCTCCCACCAGCCTCAATGTGCCACTTGGAGAAAATGACAATTTTTGTTGCCTGCTGTGTTTAATTCTTTTGAAGCAACAATTATCTGCAACTATCTGTGAAATTTTCAGCACTATAAATCTTCAATCTCTGTTGGATTTTTGATGCCCTGCTGTAATAAAAATAATAGTGGCTGGTTTGGCTTTGTTTGTTGGGATTTTTTTACAGTACTCATGATTTCTGCTTATCAGTTTTACCTTTTCTGATTTCTCCATTCCTCTTAAATTTCCTGCCTGAAAATCTGCAAAAAATCATCATAAATGCAAACATCCATGTAGGAATGTGTAGATAAACTAATGTCCTTGAGATGAACACCCACAAAGAGACAGAGGAAATGAGTCGTCTTAGATAAATTGATAAACCTGGGGAAAAAAAAAAGTTCCAGCTCTCAGCCACACTGGTATGAGTCAATTGACCTCAGAAAAGTTGTGTTTTACCCCAGAAGGTAAAATGTGTCTTTGTACCTGCTGATGGCACTGGCAGCTCCTACCACCCTCTAACTGATTGCGCACATCAATGGAAAAGCCTCAAAAAGGGAACATTCCAACTTAAACAAATGAAGGAATTTCACACTCAGGGAGCCCTTACAAAGACAACTTTTAACATCTTTAAAAGTCCCCACCTTCCTTATTAGCACGCTCTTTAGAAATGCAGAAACAAATGGCCATGGAGGGGAAGACACACGGCTTGCCTGGGGCAAACTGGGATTAAATGATGAAAATCAAAGACTTTTACTTAAAGGATGACTCAAATAAATGAGAGGGAGACGTTTGAAGATGAGAATTCACAGAATTAGAAATATCACTGCTATAAAATGTGCTGAGACAAGCTCAGCAGAGCTGCTCCGGTGCTTTCCATGGGGATCCACCCAGAGCTCTGGGAGGTTTGCAGCTTTTAATGATGATTTTGGTTGAGACCACCACAGGCTGGGGAGTGAGGCACCATCAGCAAGGAGACCTTTAAACAGACAACATCTCTTCCAAAAGGCTGCTCCAGCCATCATGAGCTTGGTTTATAGATACAATCCATGTATTTGCTTCCTAGGAAAAAATATGAGTTTTATTTCGCAGGGTGTGCTGAGATTAAAAAAAAAAGAGAGAGAAAAAAAAAGAGAATTTTCACTGTTAACAACAAGGTTGACATAAAGTATATTTTTATTAAACTCCACAGGTATCTAATAATAAATAGAGGAACCAGAGAACGAGAGAAGATGAAGTGTATTTTCAGAGAAACACTGAGAGTCGCAAAAATATCATTAAAGCAATTTCATGTGAAAGTTCTATTCAATCTTTCTAATGTAGCTCAAAAATAATTTTGTGACCTGAAGTACAAAAGTGTAGCTAAATTTACTGTCACAAATGCTTTGATGACAAGTGTGCTGAGAAGGTTTTTAATGGGAAGAAAACACAAGCCCTTTTTTCTTAATTGCTGCACCACAAAGCCACTCTGAAGCACATTTTGACACTTTAAATTTCCAGGGGGAGTGCTCATGTGATAAATTATTTCAATGGGCACAGTAGATCCTGTTTTCATTTAAATAACACACTCAGCATCAAACAAAACTATTGCCAATATTTCTGCAGATCTCTAAGTCCACAGGTTTTTTACCATTTTCCTTTCTGCTACAATTTCAAAGAAAAATTACACCATAGGGGCAGAACCTGTACAGCTTTACTACTGTACTATTATCAGGAAATTTATTGTAAATTGACAAATATAATTTCACTGACACTGGGGCCTTTTATCATCACTTGTTTGCAGCTTCAAAAATGTCACTTCAAAAACAGAAAGAAAATTACCTGTAGAGTTTGTGCACTGAAAACCTTCTAGTGGTGACTTCTTATGTTGGGAAAGGTGAACAGATTAAATTAAATAAGTGAACAGGAATTATATTTTGAATGTGGTAAGATTAAGACATAAGATGTTTTTAATGCTTTGCAAACTGCTTGAAGAGAAAAAAAATTGAATTTTACTGCGTGGAGTGGAGGCAGGAAGGGGTTGACATTGGGTTTTAGGGGATGAATGAGTGCTAGAAAACTTTCCAGTGCTTCAGACCTGATTCCCTTGCACCTGCAGCCACAAAAGCCCTGCACGTTTGGTTTTCTGTGTTTAGTTAACTTGGCTGCAGCAGTTTGCCAGTGATTAATAACACCTTTGCACAGAAACAAATAAACACGTAGCCTGCACTGAGCTGAGCACTGAGGGCCCTGAAATGCAATTAGCCACTCGCATGCTTTTTACTGGCAAATATTAAACTACACAGCAAACAGAAATAAAGGACAAAAGCGAACGGTGCAATGCCATTACTCAATAAAAATGATACATTTATAACCTCATTACTCACATTTTATGGTGGTGGTTGCTGAAACTCGGAGAAGGGGCTGTGCAAGGTCACACCAGCAGAGTTTGGAAGAGAAACCAGACATCTCATTCCCTAGACCAGTGTTCTGCTCCCTCTTTTATATTGCTTTTTCTCTCTCTTTTTTTTAATTTAAACATAGATAGATCACCATAGCAAACTTCCAAAAAGGCCTCGTGTGACACACAGATAACTCTGGATTTAAGATAAGCTGCATCTCCCGAGCTTCTCTGGCAACAATGGAGTTTGTTGATTGCAGTAAACCCTGTGGAAAGAACATCAATGTTACCAGAAATACATGGAATTCTTTATGGTAATGTTCTGCTCTCTCTGAACTCGGGGATGAAATTTCCATTGTGAATAAATTGTACACACAATATTGGATTTGAACTTTTGCAGCTTATAAATTGTCTCATCCAAGACTGAACTGCTGCCAACCCAAATCCTTCCATTCTCCCCAGTGCAGCCTGGATCCACTGCTGAAGGAGAAGCAGTGGATCTAGGCAACAACCTGGATCCACTGGAAAAGGCACAACAACCTCTCTTTGCTGCCTGGTCTTCATGAGAACTCATTTGTTAGTCATTCTTTTCTTTTCCAGTTTGCCTCTGGAACATCGAGTGGTGCCTCTGGAGAGAGAAAGGTAAGGGGAGAATGGGGTTTTACCTCAATAAATCACAATAAAAATATTTTTTTCTATAGAAAAAAAATGTTTAGTTGTTTTTTTCCCCCTCCCTCCAGAGCTTCCTCATAATTCCTATTTTCTGCAAGTAATGCCAGACTTCTTTAGACTGAAATTCCACCAGTTTGTTTGACCAAAGCTGGTTCTGTGAGATCCCTTCCCAAGCTCTGGGAGTTCTGTGGTGTAAAGCCTCCCAGGCTGTGCCTGTTCACCTTCCCACTGTCTCACAAACGCCTGTGGCACCGTGCCTGAGCACACTTCCAACCAAAACCAGCCTCACCACGAGCCATGCCTGGGTCTGAGCACATCTGGGCTCTGCTCCAGAGCCGTGGTCATCTCCCACTCGTGACTGATCCGAGGGAGAGGAGGAAAGAAAATTGTTAAATCTTAATCCAGCTGTGAGACAAACTTGGCAAATAAAATGACTAAAAGCTGTCTAAGAGACAATGAACTCTGCTCAAAATGTTTCTGGGTCTTCTCCCAACATAAAGCAACTAGAACTGACTCCAGTGGAGTCCATGGCATCCCAGCAGATTTCTTTTGCTTTCAGAAATCTGCCAGAATAGATCTTTAGTCCTTCTTAGCTCAGTATTATATTGGAAATTAGGTATAGATTTGGCTTTTTCAGTGAGACCAATTCTTATTCTTAAAACTGTAAAGATATGATCCTCATATGCAGGATTTCTAATGAGAACCAGGCCAAGGTTCAGGCCAATGAAAATACCAGAGCAAGAAATGCTGAAGTTTGTACCTCATCTCACAACTCAGAAAAACCACATATTATAACCATAAATAAAATTGGTATCACCTCCTTTGACAGCTGAAAATCATCATGATGAACCAAAGTCCATGATTTGGCACCATCAGGAGATGATTATTAGGAGAAATGCCCAAGAACCCATTCACCGGGGCTGTAGAAAGCACCATCCAGTCCACCAACACCAACAAATGCTGCAATTTGTGACACTGACAAATCAAAGGATGTCTGTGGGATCAACAATCCTTTAATTACCTTCTCAGAACTCCCTTGTGTTTATATTTTTGTCCGAGGATAACACGACTAGGAGGGAAGGCAGCTCCCAGCACGTGGGCATGGGAGGAATTTGGAAGTAATTAAATAAATACCTACCTGATCTTCACATCCTGCAGGCTAATGGAGTCCAGGATGGGTTTGGGACTCTGAACTGCCAAATGACACCACAAACCTTGGGCCTCTTTCAGAATAAACCCAGTGTCTAATCCTGCTGCCCTCAGCCACCTTTGGCAGTGTCTCATCCCACAAATACATCAACTCAAAGTGCTTAGCTGCAAAGTAAGGTCCTTTACAATGTGAGTGCCACAGAATGGAACTTTTTCTCAGGCTGCATCCCCATCATCTCTTTGTCCTTGCAGCACCTGAGGCTGCTCAGTGAGTGGAAGAACACGGCACCACAAAAAGAGGAGGGAATGTCAGCTGTCACTGCCAATATCTTGGATTTGTTTCTTTGCTTGCATGTACTGGGAATAGAGAATTATATTTCAGTTTTATTGGC
This sequence comes from Ploceus nigricollis, assembly GCA_013399945.1. Lineage (NCBI taxonomy): Eukaryota > Metazoa > Chordata > Aves > Passeriformes > Ploceidae > Ploceus > Ploceus nigricollis. The sequence goes on along the minus strand of VXBC01000518.1, from coordinate 323,526 downwards.
AGCTGGTTTATTTTGTATTTACAATGACCTAGATTGCCAGTTTACAATCTGCCTGCAGAGCAGCTGAAACTCTGCTCTCTCCCAGAAGAAGACTTTGGGAATCAGCTGGCAGGGACAAATTGTACAGCACCACCAGTACTCGCCTCTTCTAATGCTTCAGCTTCCTACAGAACCAGGGAAAATACTGGTGTCATGCTCCTAAATTTAGGATTCACAATAACAACAAAATAATAAATAAATCATAGAGTAACAGGGTGGTTTGGGTTGGAAGTGATTTTAAAGCTCATCCAGTGAGCCATGGGCAGGGACACCTTCCACCGTCCCAGGCTGCTCCAAGCCCCAGCCAGCCTGGCCTTGGATACCTCCAGGGATGGGATAAATTGATAAAGATGAGGAAATAATTCTGATATGGGCATATTACACGGAGCTGTGACTTGTATTGAGAAACATTTAACAGCAATCTATCTGCTTTCCTTCTCAGATTTTGCAAGCACTGCCATAGCTGCAAAGCCCCAGACTTGTTTATATTTTAAATATGTTAGAAATGGGCTTCAAGTTAAAAAAAAAAAAATTCAATGAGATTCTATTAAACATTGAACTTCCCAGCTCTTCCCCCCCACCACTTTTTTTGTGCTGCTGCCTTTCAAATCTGAAAGACAATTTGGGCGGATTCACTGCTTGCTTCAGAACAGTTGTGGGGTTTTTAAATAACACTCCACTACCCAAATCTTTCTCTCTCCAGTGCTCACTGAGAAAAGAAATTAAACAAAACTATTCTGTAACATGCCAGACTACAGAATATCATTGCCCCCATCTCTGGCTCCAAACCAGGAATTCATAATAACACCTTACATAAGCATTATTTTCATTAACAGATTGATAAAGACAATGTCAAGCCCAAGAACAACCCTGACAATAAAATTGCAGCATCATCCTATTATTAGCACCACAATCACTCAAATGCTGAAAGATTTTTAAAGGAATTTTGGGATCAGGATTGTGTCAGCAATATACTAATGATGGCAATTCATGGTCACTTCAATCACACGTTTAGGGTTTGTTGTTCCAAGGTAAAGGATTTGCTCTTGTTCTTTCACCCTTGTCTCTTCTGCTGTCACCCACTGCACCATCAACATTATTAAAAAAGTTTCCCTTCATGTTCCCTCTCAAGAAAAGGTTTCCCTTTTCCTGTTGTCCAAGTCCCTCTGCAGGAAGGAAATTCAGATTTATATAAAAGTGAGAATGCACTGTGGACACATCACAAACAGTATTTTAAGGGCAATTTAAACCCTGCTAAAACAACATTGTCTTATTTGGCATGGTCATTAACATTTCCTCCTTATAAAGATGATGGGAATATTAAAATAATGCATTTCTGCAATCCAAATGATGTTTTGCCTTTGGTGTGAAAGAAGAATTCTCTGAAGGACAAGATAAAATGAAGATGTGAAATGAACAAGGAATGACATGGGCTCTCCACCTTCTTCCCGTTAAACTCCACTTGTCAATTGGTGTTTGGGATTAAATTCTCATCACCTCTGCCCACTGAATTAACAAAATACTCAATTTTTCCAGTGCATGTGCATTGTTTGTTTAATTGATTAGCTTCTCTAAGAGGTGAATGTGTACCACACTTGGAAGAGGCTCCTAACTGAGGAGTTCCAGCCCCTGCTATGGAGATTCCACTGAAGTCAGCAAGCCCAGCACAGGAGCAGACGGAGCCTCTGTGGGACCAGGCTGATGCTCAGATCAGACATTGCCTTTGTGCCAGGAAAAAAAAAAAAGTATCAAAAAGCACCAGGAGAACTCTGATCAGCATCTCCCTCTTGGATAAAGAGGAGTGCTGATAAAAAATGTGCTGCCTGTGTAAATGGGTAATGCTGCAAACGGAACAGTGGCTGATTTTTAAATTCAAATTACTAACAAATTACACTGCTTACTAACAACCTACACTCAGAGTACATCTACTCACAAGGGCATACACCAGCCCCCAGATATGCTGTTTGGGGACCTGATGGAAACAAACACGTGTCAGAAGCTGGTAAGACACAAAGGAAAGCTCTGTAGAATAAAACCTGTGCTCACAGTAAAAACAGGAGACAACACCTCCCATGGTTTTTTTGTAATTCATCACACCTCTGGCAGTGTCACAGCAGTTTTGCAGCTTGCAAGAGTTATTAAAGCTAAAATGAATCGCAATTACATTTTTAAAAAATTATGAGAAGGTAGAGAATGCAAAATAAACACCAAATGAAAATAATCTGAGCTAGCACTTCTCATTGTCCCAGTCTGTAGCTGGAACATGTCACTGTTGACAGGTGAAAGGAAGCAGCCTTATTATTCCTGGAAAAAAATATAAATGTAATCCAGAAGAGATGCATATGAGAAGAGAACCAATCAAAAGGGTCTTTCTTTCTCCTTCTTTACATTTGGGCACTGAGATTTATTCCTTTACCATCACATAATTCCCACTCCTCAGGACTCGGTTTTCCAAGTATCTGTAGGGCCAATCTGCTGTAGTTAGAATTCACTTTTCCTGCCAGACTGACCAAATGTTCAGAAAACTAAACCTGGGACATTTCTATTTGCATCACATAAGTTGTTTTTATTTGTCTGGTTTGATTCACAAGGGTTGTAAAATCCAGGTTTACCTGGCTCCCGCTGAACTGAGCATTTCATCATTTTTTCTCCCAGCTAACAAGCAAGAGGACAAGGGGAAACAGGCACAGGCTGTGGCAGGGGAGGTTCAGGTTGGGCATTAGGAAAAATTTCCTCATGAAAAAGTGAGGAAAGCCTTGGAAGGAGAGGCCCAGGGAGGTTTGGAGGTGCCCAAGGAAGGCCTGGACGTGGCACTCAGTGCTGTGTGCTGGGTGACAAGGTGGGGGTCGGGCACAGGTTGGAATCAATGCTCTTGGAGGGCCTTCTCAACATCAGTGATCCTATGATTCCATAAACATTGACAGGTCCAAGCTGCCATCATCCCACCTAACTCCATCAGCCACCACCCAGCGTCCCACCCCCATCCTGAACTGCTCCTCCAGCCCTCACTGCTCCAACAAGCAAGCCCAGATCCTTTCCTCCTGCTCTACCCAAGCCATGATGTTCAGCAAGCTGATAATTGCTTCTTTTGTGGGTCATTTGCCTGATCACTCATTTCCACAGGCAGAAAAAAGATTTCCTCTCCTGATGGATAATGTCTGCACCCAAGAGAGGGTGACAAAAGCTCCCATGACTATTTCATGACTGGCAGAGTCAGTGGTGAAAGCTCCAGAACTAATCCATCCCTGGTGATTCCTCCAAGATTAGGATAATAAATTACACTTTTTTTCTTTCTTTGTTTTTTCCTGTTGGCGGGCACAAAAACCAAAAGAGATGAAGAGCTCACTTGGTCCTTCCCTCACCTGAGATCTTTCCCTCCAAGAGTGACCCACAGCTCCCTGGAGTTAATCTTGTCAGGCAGAGGAGCTGAGCAAAGCTGTCCCACCCTGGTGGAGCTGCCCCATCTCCCAGTGAACACCTGAACACTGCAGGGAGGTCAGAGCTCCTGTGTGCTCCTGGCTGACCATTCCACCTGCCCAGCTCTTCATGAGGAGCCCTCCAGCCCAGCCCAGAACCACCCAGCCCCACCCAGCTACTGATTTTTTCCTGAAGTCTGTGCAGCCCTGGCACAACCTCATGAGGATAATTTGTAATTTTTTATACAGTGTCAAGATCAAGGAGCTTGGCTTGCCCAGAATCCAAACTTTCAACACTTAAGGGACTCCATGGGTGAAGCCTGAAGTAGGTAAGGATTTTGGGCATTACCAAGTTAAGGAATTTGTCACAGGTCAAGGAGAAGGCTGTAATTATCTTTGTTACCCTTCACCCAAGGAGACATCTGGGATTTATGTATCTATGTTGTCTTAGGGGTGCAATCATAAAAAGCCAAGCTAAACTTATAAAAAGACCAAAAAAAGAAAAATCCATATTATCATCTATAAAATTTGACCACAGAACTGAGTAATTTCTGTCCCCAGGAAGAGATGGAAAAGAGGCCATAAGAGTAGGCAGGGAGCATCAGACAAAACATAACTTATTCACTTTTAAAATATGCCTTTTCACATTGTTCTATTAGATTTTGCACTTTACATTCAATGCTGAACCCTTGAATGATTTGTTCTAACTCTTTGCAATCTTAGGTCTATAATTTCCAATGGTGTTATTGCATAAGAGTGATAAAAATACAGATTTTGCAATTTAATATTTAATGAGAAGTCTGAAGTTGAAGAGCTATGTTACGATCTGTGGGTTTAAATAAAAACACAATACAGTGCTGTTTGGAGATTTCAGAGTTTCTAATGCCCACCTAGCTCTGAAAATGCTCAGCTCTGAAAATTTGTCTCTTTTACCTTGAAAACAGAAAGTAACCACAGTCAGGCAGAGCGTCCTAAAACCAACATTAATAAAAAAGGGGTGAAACAGCCACCAGCAGGTCACTTCTACACAGAAATGACAATTATTGCACAGAGAGGACTCAATTGTTCATCCAGCTACACTGTGCAAATGCAGGGGTGGGATTTGCATATGCAAATGTTGGTCTTTTCATATTCAGATACATACACCTGCAAGGTGGTTTTTAGAGGTCAGCTGAGAATATTGCCTAAGGAGTTCAGACTTTTTCAACACATCAGGTATTTTCACAATTATTCATCAGACTGTCTTGCCCTCGTTTTCTAAATCACTCCTTTAAATCAAACTATCAAGATTACAAGGGAAAAATATCATTAACAGATAAGAGATTATCCTGAAAGGAAATTAATACAAATTAACAAATTACAAACAAGGAAGAGGAACAGAAAAATCTCTTTAGGGCTGCATTTTCTCTTGTCATACAGCACCCCTTACCATGACATTACAGAGATCAACCAACAGGAAAGATGAAAGACCTGCTGTGGTCTTCCCTGCTTCAAACACTTCAAAACATGGAATTCATCCAGTAAAGGATCAAAAGTTGCATCTTTCACTGGAACTGCATCTCGTTTTCGCAGTGCACATGCAGGTTACAAATATTTCTGTGTACGTTCCGTGCATGGAAAATGTCTTTGGCAAGGGCTCAGGCACCAGGGAGGATGTGTGGAGGCCAAGGTGCTTGCAGGGGACCAGCTGGAACAGAATTTTGGCCATTTGCAGTTGCATGTTGTGATACAAGAACAGCTGAAGTGAATTTTGTCTCCAGGAGCACATGCTGCCTCTTGCAAATGCCCTTCAAAACACCGTAGTCCAAATGAAGAGAATGGCTACTCAAAAAATTTAGAAAAATGGCAATTTGGACAGGATTGTGACTCCTTTGGTTCAGCACCTGAGCCCCATAAGGACATCTAGTTTCCTCAGGGTCTGTGTTCTAGTGAGAGATGTCATTTTCACAGCAGCCAGGGATGCAAAAATTAAGATAAAGCACTGAATTTCCAAAGATGGAAAATTCCAGAGGATGAAAGCATGGATACAAATCCAGAAGCCCAAAAAAGAGGCCAAGTTCCACAAAGGCTCAAAGGCCGATACTTGACAGGGCCCAGGTTGACATCAGAGTACAGAAATTCATAATTACTGTCTTGCAGCTCATTTCTTGGGGGACCTGGGAGGTGAAACATGGCTGTGCCACTTAGTCTTATAATCCCAGGGTTTGAGACATCCTGCAGGCATTCTGATAGATGAGAAACTAATCAGTGCCAGGTAGAAGCAAAGAAACGTTCTCCTGATTTTTGCAAACTTCTACCAACACCACAATAAAGAGTTTTTTTACCTTGCTAGGCCAAACTTACTGAGTTTCACCCCAAAAAGCTTAAGATGACTGCTTTAGGAGATGCTGAGGAGGACTAAATCCAATTAAGCACAATTCCCCAGTGGTCATGAGTGTGGTGGTTCAGGATGATGCCTTGTTCAGGCTGAGCTAGAACAGAGGCTGGGCAGAGCTAAAGAATAAAGCAGGGATTTATTCAAAGGATCTCCTCCATGGATCCACCTTGGGCAGCACAAGAGCCCAGCCAGGGCTGCACCCAAGATGAACCCAAATGGTCCCAAAATGCACGGCCGCTCACGGGGGCTCTCACTGTGATCAGTTCTGCTCCATTTGCACCTTGGAGTTCATTGTCCAGTTCCAGCTTTAGCCCATGCAGTCCCATCCTGCTTGTTTTTCTCTCTCCAGCCCATGTTGTTTGTGCTCTTGGGCCTGAGATTTGGATCATTTGTCCTTGGTGCCCAGCTGGAGAAGGAATTGTTTTGTCTCCCTGCTCTGTGCAGAGAGCTCACCATCCCATAATGTGAAGCTCAGAACTGCACAATAAAGCAGCACAAAATCTGAAAAATATAAAAGCTCAAACCTGAGGCATCCAGGACAGTTCTGGGTCTCCTCCCATCCAGTGCTGCCTTCTGAGGGGACCGCTCTCAGTTCACCTCTCTGGGGGAAAAAACCAACAGTGAGACACCTTCCACATCCAAACAACTCCTAAGGTTGTGTCCTTCTCTCACCCAGGCAGAAGGAGAGATGGCAGGCCTAAATCCCAGTTTATCACCTTTTCCTGCTGTTTTTTTCATATGGATTATCAGAGTAGGATTTTTGAGCACATACAACTGGTGGCAAAATCAAATATTTCCTTTTAAATTAAGGCAGTAGCAGGAAACCACCATTTGCTCAGGACACCAACATTTTATCCTTGCTTTTCCTGCAATTTCCAGGACATTCTTGACAACAACCTGAACTTAAAACCATAAGAATCTGTCTGCACTGCCCTGTGTGCACTTGAGTACCAGTCTGGGTTTGTATTATGCTGCTCTGGCAGAAGAATCATAAAAGAACCTCAAAACCACTCCATTAAAAGACAAGTTCTGAGCCCTCACATCAGCAGTTTTCCAAGTGCTGGTGCAGTCAAATGACCCAGCATTGTCAACTCTCAGCTCATCTGTGGTTTGGGGAAATGAATCAAGGCTTTCCAATGTCTGCTCTGTGGTGAAAGATACCCACAGATAAGTAGGACTCATTTTATTATCAATATGAAGTGTTATATAAAAAAATATGCATTTCCAAAGAGTGAAATACAGGCAAATCTCGTGAAAAGTTGTGTCTCTCAAAACACATTAAAGGAACTTTGTAAAACTTTTCTAAATAAAATCCTTAACTCTGGAGATATGCTTGAGGAGGGGGGGAAAAAAGAGTAGTAAAAACAAAAAACAACATAAAGTCGACAAAAACCACAAGGAAACATAATTTGATGGGAATTGCAGGTCATTCCTGCTGCCATCAAGAAAGGAATTAGGGTGTGGGGGACTGCTTAATGCTCCACCATGTGGAACATAAGTCAATAAAATTTTAGTTATTCAGTAAAATGCCATTGCAAAGTCTCCTTGCTTGACTTTGCCAGTGCTGCTCTGCATGTCAGGTCTGAATAACTTTGCTGGGAACGTTTTCTGTTTGCTCTCCTTATCTGAGCCATTTATTACAATTGATGCAACAATGTGTTATCACATCAATATTAATAGGAACACACCGATAAAAAGATGACTTTTCATGTTTCACAGTCATGCGTGAAAATTGTATTCCATCACACAAAATATTTCATAAATTACTGGCAAATTCTGGTAAAACACAGTAATTCAATAACATCAGAACATACAAGGAAGCCAAAAATAATAAGTCTAATCTTAATTTTTTTGGTCTTTTTTTTTGGTTTTTTTAATACATAAAAGAATTGGTGGAATAAATTAAACTGATTCTGGATCAGCACAAAATCTCCAAATGGTATGCAACAGGAATCTTCTGCATACAGAGATTAACACCTCCACGAGCAGCTCATTTAAGGCTGCAAGGAGCAGATGGAGATGAACATCAGCCAAGACCAGAACTGTGCCCCTTTTCCTCTTCTCCTGCTTCTCTCTCTGCTGGAATCAGTGTAAAAGAATGAGCAGTTCCCACCCACTTCTCAGGGAAGAAGTCTATTGGAGACCCCAGCTGGTCCCAGAGAGCCCAGCACAGCCCTGGACAGCCATTTCCAGAGAGCTCCCAAAGGGCCACAGCTCTCTTGGTGGCTTTGCCCACTCTGGAAGCTGCTGCCACTGAACTCCTCTGTAGCTGCAGAGAATTGCTCACTGCAGGGGAGGCAGCTCATCCCTGCAGCACCCACCCTCCTGTGGAGTCTTTGATTCTTTTCTGCCGAGGTCAGGATTAAATCACGAGATGGGATTTCCTGTTGGGACTCAGATGTTTGTTAGTTCTTATCTATGTACAGTCTCACAAACCCTGAGTTCTGCAGCACTTCACTCCAACAAACTAAAAATGGAGCCCCATCTCTCTCTCTACAAGGCCTTTTAAGGATAAAATGTCCAGTTAAGAAATGACACCTAAATTATTTTTACTTTTAACCCAATAACCAACCACCCATGGCCTGCAATGCAGACTTTTTATCCAATTACACAAAACGACCCTAACCCATGGAGAAGAAGGAGGTGAAGAAGGAGGTGAAGAAGGAGGTGAAGAAGGACCAGCCTCCACCTTAAAACCTCCACCTTGTTTATTTATGTTACCATATTCTAAACCCTTAAACTCTCAGTTTTCCCCCCTGTGATATCACACACTTCTATTC
>VXBC01000518.1:253923-314809 GCA_013399945.1 Ploceus nigricollis | reverse complement strand
GAGGGTGGGGAGGCCCTGGAATAGAATTCCCAGAGAAGCTGTGGCTGCCCCTGGATCCCTGGAAGTGTCCAAGGCCAGGCTGACTGCCTGGAACACGATCAAAACCCAGCCAACATCTGCCAGCCTCCATCCCCTTTGTCTCTCCTTTGCTCATGCTCTGTGTCAGGAAGATGTGAGACACTCAGAGAGAGAACTGGAGGCACAGACATGGGTTCAGGGCCTGACTTCACCAAGGAAAGCCCAAAACAGTCACAGCAACTTCCAAAAGAAAATTTAGGTCCAAATTTTCAATGAAATCTGGTGTGCAGAGAAACAGGACAACATTTAATGAGTTACTGCATATATTCAATTAATTAGTCTCAATTATTTGGACATTACTTCTCTAAAATACACCTATTTTTAAGCTAAAATATTAATTTCAGAATTAGCGCTGATATTGTCAAAGTGATTTAACTGTGAGCAAATATTGAATTAACAGTGGAAAACATTTGAAAAATAATAAGTTTTCGGCCACAACAAATATATAAATAATATAAAAGTGAACATAGCTTATATATATTATATTCATGATGTATATATGTTATTATTTAAAATAGTAGCCTGCTGCAAGAAGGAAAATAGCTGATTCACTGTTAGGAAACCATCCTAGAATTTGGGTATTCCCTTTCCAGTGGGTTCCTGGGCACTTGGTGGCAAGTGAGGCTCCTTTATCTCTCATGCCTCACTAAAAACATTATACATTTCTTGCACCTTGCAGAAATTCTGTGAGGAATAACACACCAACAATTACTGACAACTGAGACCAAAAAAAAGATGCAAGCCACACCAAATTTCAGATTAATAAACAGCCAGGCAAATGAAGTGCAAATTAACACAATCACCAGGAAACAGGTGATCTGCATGACCTGTAAGTGGGAAATAAGGCCTCAGTAATAAAAGAATCAATGAGGAATCAGCCAGAAGAGCACTTCTTTCCTGCACGGCATATTTGCTGCCTAAAGGTCAGGTAAAATGAATTGTTATCAGCACCTGGCAGCCACACAGGGATGCAGAGACATGCAGATCCACATCCCCATCAGGCATCCCTTACCCTCAGCAGGTTATCGTGGTTAAAACTTCACCCTGTTCTCAAAAAAGGACCAAGCTGAGGACAGGGATTTGAAATTCAATATATAATTAGCTATTCACAGCTGGAATAGTCACTTGCCATTCTGAAGCAGACAGCAGGAAAAAACAATGGAGAAGGGAGGGTTTTCACACACTTTGCACAGCTCCAGCTCTGCAGGACACGGAGCTTCTGTGGAGCGAGCGGCGCAAATGTCACTGACACGGTGACATTTCATTTCTCACCGAGGTTTCGCTGGTGAGGTGGAGCCCAGGCATTACTCACAGTCTAATTTTAGGCACTGCTCTCTCCACAGAGCCTTGGGCAGACAAAAACCCCCGAGGTGGAGCCCCCAGAGCTGCAGGGCCAGCAGCTGACTCCCATCCAAAGGCGTCGCCGCGCCGGCTCCGTGTCACGCCTTGGGTCAGAGCATCCATGGATGCAATGACACAGGGAGAGGGCAGAGCAGGCTCAGGGATGAATCAAAGATAAAGCCTGGACATCTGCCAGCTGCAAACTCAAAAAAAAAGTCCCAGTTCAACAGCCCAGACGTGATTTATGCCTGATATTTAGTAGCATAAACACCACGTGTGTTGAACAAGATTTATGTGCAATTTGGGCATTGCTTGTACCCGAATCCATCTTTAAATTAGAAACACCACATGCTTCTGACCAGGAAAAACAACCAGCCCCTAGACCCAGGTAAAGCAGAATACGACAACAAGCTGGAAAGAGCAACATTTTCGCATGTCAGAATTAATAAATGTCATATCTTTTGCTCATGCAGAAAAAAAATGCAAGGTCACTTTCAGCAGCTCCAGTGAGCACTAGCATACTGTATGTGGGGTTTTAACATAATATAAAGCCATCTGGTATGGAAACTTGAGCTCAGCAGATGCATTTGGAAAACAGAGCATTCATTTTTATTGTGCACTAAAATTACATTTAAAGTGTGCTCAAAAGCATAACTAAAACAGATTGTCCCTTCCAGCATTTGTGTTGCAGGCATCGATGGGGCCTCTGTTTGTGGAGTCTGTGTTCAGACCTTTGGTCTGCCTCCTCTCCCTGTCATAATATTAAAAGGGAAACATCTTTCTTTCTGATAAATACAACTCCAAATAATCATCTAAATGCTCTCTTATGCTTGTTAGCTATTCAGATTTTCCTAAGGAAATACAGTATTTGATTTCAAAGTTTGTGCTTGATGAAAATCCATTTGACCAGAAAAGCAAAGCATTACAGGCTGACTGGTTTTTCTATTAGCTGCATTAATTCTAGGTCTTCACAGCAAAATAATTATATAAGAAAAAAAGACAGGCAACAATATAAGGTATTTTCCTGGTACTGAAAAAGCCACAGATCTGGAACAGTGATAACACCATACCCAGCACCCTTTTAAGTAACAAGTTCATCTAGAACTTGTTATTATGAATCCACATTTTTGGAGTTTCAGTGTGATTAGGTTTTGTCCCTAGAGACTGGAAATTGGTTACCTCCAACCACAAAAAAAAGACAATCCTAACTAAACCAGCAGAATATTTGATATTGCATAAAAAGTTTGGTAATTTAAGAAGTGAAAACAATTCTTGATCTCTTTGTAAGATTTCAGGAAGACAAAATGTTCCAACACAGTTTTCGTTCAGAGTGCTCTTAAATCAATAGGGGCAGTAATGTTTTCTTTATCTGGTGAAGAGGGCAATGTAAGGAAACAATCTCAAAAGTGACTGCCTTTTCCATAAATCAGAATTAACCTGCAAGAAACTTTGAAGTCCTTTAAAAAGCTGTAGATTTTTTTCTTTTTTGGTTGGTCAACTCTTTCCAAAAACCCACACTCTCCCAATTCTAATTTTTCAGTGTTTGCAAAGAGAATTCCCCATCACCATCAACTTTCCCCTCACTTCTGCCAAACCAAGCTTATGTCCCAGAGAGGCACAGCTCTGAAACATTCCCTGGAGTTACTCCTCTTTGCTTCCCTCCTGCTTCCAGACCCACACGTGCCTACACTCTTACCTTGCTCATGACTTAGGTGGCTCAGACCAGAGGATCTCCATGACTCCAAATTCTTGTTTCTCTCCCAGATCTTCCATCACAAGTGGAATATTGCCAGCACAGATCCCACCCTGCCCCTACCAGGAAAGGATTTACCCATGGCTAAGCTGCAACAGTGCTGGCTCTTTTCCTGGTTTTTGCCTTCCCTAAATTCTAGCTCTCAATATCTCCTATAATGCAGTAGTCAAGCTTATAATTCATATTTGCTATAAGCCTTTAGATGATGCTCTCAATGAAGGGCTCTACATGAATAAGAAATAATAAATGCATGAGTTGGATTGCATATCAGCAATATTCCTCCCTGGAAACTTATCTTTAATGTTGAAGCTGTGGAAAACGTAGAGCACGAGTTATATTTAACTTTCTTTCCTGTTCTACCCCTTGGATGCCACAGATTCATGCAGTGGCTTTCAAGACTCTTTTGTTGTCACATAAACCAGTTTGATTCCAATTAAAAAAAAAAACCCAAAAACAAAACCAACAAAAAACCAAATCAAACAAACAAACAAAAAAACCCCCGTTAAATACTTCGGGGTTTTCTATTGTTTGCTGAGAATGAAAATATAATTGCACCTGCCAGAGGTATGGAACTGCTGAAAGTGAAATCGATTCGGAACCTATGGGCCCAGAGTAAGAGCAGAGAGAGGTCTGAGTGCCTAATTATCTCAAAAGTGATCTGAGATGTGCAGTGAGCTTCCAGAAACATCCTGCTTGTCAGCCTGTGTTACTGAATGGTGCCTTCTGGGTGGTTAAATCAGTGACTGGCTGAATATTCCTCAAGATCTCACCATGCTCATCGGAAAGAGCAATTCATCCAGCGCCTCTTCAGTTCTGTTCTCTCTGTTCCTCCACCTTTCAGATGCAAGTCCTGCTCTCAGAGCTACAGAGAGCTGCTGGAGCCAGGACCGCAGCCCGTGGCTGGTTTGGGAAGGCAGTGGATGGCACAGGTGGCACAACATACGCTGTGTCCTCAGCGGGCACCGCTCGCGCCACAGGTGCCGCCGTGTTTACAGCCATGAATAAATGAAAAGACATAACGCAGAATCAGGCTGCAAATTTTTTAATCTACTTGTCAAAAGTTATTTGAAGGATTAATTACGTTCAGCTACGGGCTCGCTCTGTGTTCTGGCCTGTATGATCACAAATTGCATTTGTCAAAACAACGGGGCTGTTTAACGCGCGTGAATTGTGTGTGTCGTGTTGAAAGTGCTGGAAAGGTTGTGGTGTGTGACAATCCACCACTCATGGCCTTCCAGACCTTAAGGGAGGGTGGAGTGGGACCTTTCACAAGGTCATGGAGTGATAAGACAAGGGGGAATGGGTTCACACTGAGAGAGAGGAGGTTTATGTGGGATATTAGGAAGAAATTCCTCCCTGTGAGGGTGGGGAGGTGTGTCCCTGGAAGTGCCCAAGGTCAGGCTGGACACTGGGGCTTGGAGCACCCTGGGACAGTGGAAGGTGTCCCTGCCCTTGGCAGAGGGTGGAACTGGGTGATCTTGAAGGTGCCTTCCAACCCAAACCATTCCAAGATTTTATGATTCACAGTCTTCCACTGTCTCTGCAATGGTACCTGCCTAGAACCCTGCATGAATTTGGAGAACAAAATATTAACAACAAAATTCTGTAATTCAACAGAAAAATTTGTGGCTGAAGATGCCAAATTAGCCTGGAAGTGAACACAACAAGTTAATGAACTCTTGGATGGACAAGCCTTCAGAAGCAGTAACAATTCTGGCAGTCACAGGGAGAGCTGCCTGTTTTCTGTTAGAAGCAAAGAACAATTCAGGAGCTCTTAAGGTTTGACATTTACAGAAGGTCAGGCTACAGACTCTCTTCTGGCCTTAAACAATGCAAACAAAAGGAGTTTTCTCTCTCACAAATTTTTGTTAGATGAGATACTCTTAAACTCTCTGGAGCTGTGCACAGATACACTGGATGAATATATTTCCATCTTTTAGGCCCAAGGTGGATGGTGAAAAGAGAAAGAACAGATCTCAACATTACAGGAGTAACTTCCCTGAGAAGTATTTCTCATTTCTCTTGTGAAAAAGAAATATATGGTAATAAAAACCATGAGGAATGATGCAGAAGCACCACCACAAACAGCAGCAATTGTACTATTTATTGATGGATGCTCTAATGACGTTTTTTAATAAGGTCTTGATCCAAGGAATTTCTTAATGCCACAATAACATAACCAATTCTATAGTCAATATCTATCACTATTGATTATGGAAATTTAATTTACAAACATAAGTCAAGTTTAAGTCAAAGTCAATATAAGTCAAGTTAAGTCAAAGGAAGTATTCTTCCTTTCATACATGTTTAATTAGCATAGTTTTGCTAATTGGTGTTTTATTTGACTGGTAAAAGAACTAGTTAGAATATTATGTGAACTAGTTTCAGTAGTAAAATGAGCTAGTTAATTCTTTATTTTGATATTTATCTTCCTATGGAATATATCCAGATATTAGTGCAACATTTCCTACCAAGACAATTGCATTTCATTGAGGATATAAGAAAACAATAAGGAAAACCACAACAAGGAAACAAAAAAGCCCAAAACCAACCAAACAAAAACCAAACTAACCAACCAAAATCCAACAACAACAAAAAAGAGACCAGCAGAGAAAGGTAAACAAATTTAAACCCATTATAATAGAAAAGTTTACAGCTGATTCAGAGTTATTCTCCCATTATCTCCTCTCCATTCCTCTGATTTACCTTTTGTGGTTTTCAGGGAGGCTTGGGATTTTCTTAAACCTCTCTGAAGTCTTTTTCAACCTTTATTCATATTTGACCTTCATCCTTTAGATCTGAAATGATTTACACTCAGAATCTGAGGTCACAGAAAGACTGAAAAAGTTCTGGAATTATTCCCAAGTCACCCTCTTTGTGCTCCAACACACCCATGTGCCAGCAAGTTGTCTTGAACTCAGTCTGGATGCCTGTGATACTTCAATAATAAAAAATTAACTTGAAATTACCAATATCATGGAATCACAGAATGGTTTGGGTTTGAGGGGACCTTAAAACTCATCCAGTGCCACTCTTGCCAGGGGCAGGGACACCTTCCACTGTCCCAGGGTGCTCCAAGCCCTGTCCAACCTGGCCTTGGACATTTCCAGGGATGGAGCAGCCACAGCTTCTCTGAGCAACCAATTTCCCCCCAAAATCTTAAAATAAATAAATAAATCTATGCATTCCCTTGTGGAATTCTGCATCTTGTAACCAGCTCTCTGCCACAGTAAAATATCTGTATATAGGTACCTCAGTTGTTAGTGCATCTCCTGCCTTGATTAAACAGCAACAGCTGTTAATCACTAAATTTCCACAGGCATGACCCAGACTGTCCTTTGTATTTAGGTCCAAGCCACACATAAATTAAAATAATGATGAACTCCATTGAAATAAGGCAGTGAACTCCAGCTACAAAGGTTTGTTTTCTTTGCCAACATCTACAAATAACTCCTCAATTTTAATGAGATTTTTCTCTGTTTACCATACACCCAATTAAGGAGCACTTCCTCTCTCTGTGCTTTACAATTTTGGGAAGCTTTAGGCAGAGAAACCCAGAGGAAAGGGGCTGATAGAGCTGGTACTGCTGCAGAAAAGAGCAAGATTTAATATATACAGTGGTGCTGCATTTTATATAGGTTGCTCCGGCGTAAGACAATGACTTTTGCAGCAGCCTGCTGGAATTAATTGTGTGGATGCAGAGCTGAAATCTAACCCAGGGTAATTTGGTGAGGAAGGAGAGGTCAGTGCCACTGGGAGTGAAAGTTCTCCCTCACAAAAAGTGTGATTTGAAGCTGTGCTTCATTAGGCTGAAGGTAATAATGAAAGCACTGTGTTTGACACTCTGTGGTTTCACCAAGTTGCAAAAGAGCAAATTTACCCCAAAGGGGAATTTGGGCAGAGGGGTAACACAAGAAACCCCCCTCCCCAGGGGTCTGAAACTGCTACACAGGTGGATGTGGATGAAGTGTACATGCAAGACTCAGAGTATTTAACCAGAATGATCAACATTTACATAAAACACAACTGGTTTAAGTCACTGTTTGCATTTCCACATTTCTACAGCTTCAGAATCTGTGGCTTTCTCCCCCAGAGTTTTCACACCCAGGTGGCACTGCCAGTCTCACACTGGGAAGTTCTGAGTGTCACCATGCAGCATAAGTGATCACCAAAATATTCTCAATTATTTCAGGAGGAATTATCAGCTCTTAACGATTTTAGAATTGATTTCCACCAGACAGTGAGTACAGAAGGTCATGCACCAGCACTGCACACCTGACATGTCACCTGTGGTTGTGACAAAACCATCACAACGGGACAATGTCTGCTCTGTCAAACATTTAAAGCAGCAGGCAAGTGTTTGCAGAAGGACCTACTTCAACTCCATGCCAGCACCTCACATTTGGCACTGGATGCTAAAATCCCTTGCAACAACACATTCCAAGTTCTTGAAGGCTCCCACTGTGTTCTCCCCAGGAGAAAAATAGAGATTACAGAAGCTTGTCTTCCACAGTAATAATACCAACTTAAACAGAGATGAAAGAAAAGAGGGAAAGGTAACAAGGGTGAATCTTTTTTGCTCTCTGATTAAATCAACTCTTTACTCAGACAAGAGTCCTCGCTTCTCCTGAGCTCTATTTTAAAGTCTGAGTTCAAATACAATATCAAATGGTGTTTCCTTTTCTCTCCTAAAGGAGAGATCAGTAGAAATGGTGTGGTGGTGAGCAGGCAACACCATCTAGCTGAGGAAATTTGGGTCTGAGAGAGACAACTTTATACCCATTAAAAGCATAACAGGCAGCAGAAAATACAGAAGAGGGCAGACACAAAGCCAAGGCATTAAAAGCAAAGAACAGCTTGTCTCCCTTCAGACCCAGGACACTTTTAAATCTTCTTTTACCTGAATTCTCCAATCTGTATGATTAAAGAGGCACCTGTGAGGGCAAAGTTTTCTATTAACTAACAAACTTAGTTATAAGAGAAACAGCTTGGACACAGCAGAAAAAAATCCTGATCTCAATACAATACTCACCCATACAAGATGAAGTCTTTGGGATGAATTTGGATAAATAACTCAGCCCCTTCCAAAAATTCCATGATGGAGTTGACAGCTCAGAGATCTTACACCCTTTGCATCCTCTGTCACAAAGTCCAGTCTTATCACCTTGCACCACTTTGGTACCAGATCTCCTTTATCCAGTTCTACCCAAAAGGCCAACAAATCACTCCCACTCTCTCATTTTCCCATAAAATTATTGTATTATTTAGGCCAAGTTATGAAACCTCTTATTTCTGAAACCTCCTCCATCCTGATGGTAATAAACCAAGGATGTTGACATTAATTTTATCATTCTCCATTGAGCTGGCACCCCCAGGATGCTTCAATTTCCATACTGGAAATGCACTTCAGTGAACTTCCTATAATGAAAACTTCATTAGAAAATTTAGACTTCAATTAAAATGTGAAACAGCCAGAGTTAAAATACCATTTGTGGTGAAACTGTTCTGCTAAATGCAAGATTCCAAGACACTAAACAGAATGGATCTAGTTATTACATCGAGTTTTATCTGTTTTTCTGATCAGTACTAAATGCCATTTGAGACAAAAAAATCCCCATATATTTGGTGCAATATCAAGCTGATACATTAGTTGATTATTATTTTCTTGTCACAGTTTTTAAGGAGTCCTAAAGATTTATGTGAGTAACTTGTGTTTTGTGCTGACAGCAATTTTGCATTGCACTTTCTCACTCCTGTGATTTGCTTAATTTGGTTTTATATTTGCAAGTCCTCGAACATAACTTGCCCTGATTAAAGAAGGAAGAAAATCCTCCCCTCAAACCCAGTTTTAATTTCTCAAATTGTGCTCTGATTACCCTTTTAGTGAGAATTCTATTGACAAATTTCTGCCAGAATGTTTTTTCTCATGTTCCCACACTAAGACAACTTTTAACTTACAGCTAAGACAATTTGAATTCAAAATGTTGAGAAAATCAAAAGAACGAGGCAGTGTATGAAATAATTCAGTGTCATCAGTTTTATACAGGGTTTCTTTTGCTGAAGCTGTAAATATTCAAAACAGGTGAACAAATAATTTATGGGCCATTTGGGCAGCACATGGAGCAGCTCTGCCCCAGGGGAGCCCCCGAGGCGTTTTGCCTGGAGCTCCACAGGTACAGACAGGAGAATACAAATTGTTCCTCCTTCCTGAGACTGTGCCCAGGGAACAGATCACCTGGGGGAACTCCAGCTGCTCAGACAGCAAAGTTTGTGGAGCAGATGCATTCCTGTCCACTGATGTACATCCATATTCAGGGAGTTTTATGTGTGCCCAGTCCAAGGGGAGACAGCGTCTGACTCCAGACAAGAACCTCGAAGATTTCCTTTCAGCATTCTTTGCCTCAGGATTTCTTGAGGTGGGAAAACGTTTTGCACTGCCACGGCACAGAAGTTCCAATAAAATTCCATTATTCCCAAGTTTTTGCCACTTATTTTGGCAGGACCACAGATTTTCACCAGCTGTTTCCTACCTCCTCACACGATCTGTACCCACCCACGTTGTAGGGCTTATCTTTAAAATAAATATCTGTATACAGCCTGTTGAAAGATATCTAACACCCTTAATTTGTAAGGAAAATGGCAAATATTTCAACAGATGATAATGGGGTTTAATGGTGTGGCTGGGGGCTTTTACCACATCCCAAACAAAACAGAAATGTTGCTGCAATTTCTGCAATTTCTGTCAGCACCATCAGGAGCTGCATCAAGGCAGTTGTGTGAACACAGTCAGAGCTGAGGATGTGCACAATAGTTCTCTTAAATATGAAAAGCAAAGAGATTTTTAAAAGCTTTGCAAAACTTTTGCTGAAATATTTCTGATTACCCTAACACAACATATGGGATGGTTCTCAGCTTTTCCCTTGTACCTCAAGCTCCTTTAAATCTCCTTATAAAAACCTTCTCAAATCCATTTTTTTCATCCATAAACTTGATCTCATCTCTGATTTAAAAACATAAATTGCTAACAATAAAACTCCCAAATCTCTGGTTTTAATATATATTAAGCCACCACCCCATAGACTCAATTTATTGCACAAAAATAAATAGATCAATCTGCATTCTACCTTAATTTCACAGTTTGTAAAGCATATTCCCTAAACTACCTACAAGTCACAAGGCATTGTTATTTGCTTACCTTCTTACTGTTTTACCTTAAACTCTTAATTAAGAAAAAAAAATTTACATCAAGTTCAGGACCAATTATCCTGCATGACATTCTAATTTTCCACTCTTTACTTTTCCCTCCCCTAAGGCTGGGCACAAGAAGAGTCTGCACAGCTGGGGAGGGCTGGAGACAGCTCCAGCAGAGCCACCAGTGCCAGTCTGGGTGCTCCTCCCCAGTGCTCCCAGTGTCCCAAGGAACAGGGACCACCACCAGACCTGATCCCCTGCAGCAGCACCCCAGAGCTTGGCCACTGCACTGACCCCAAAAAAACCTTTTAACCCCAAATAACCTTTCAAAAGACCAGATGGCACAGAATCATGGACTGGTTTGGGTTGGAATGAGCCTTTAAAGCTCACCCAGCCCAACCCTGTCAGGCTGCAGCAGTCACACACTGAGCTCTCACAGACAGGAGGCAGCTGTTGTGGGTTTTCCTGA
This sequence comes from Ploceus nigricollis, assembly GCA_013399945.1. NCBI lineage: Eukaryota > Metazoa > Chordata > Aves > Passeriformes > Ploceidae > Ploceus > Ploceus nigricollis. Next base: position 303,977 of record VXBC01000518.1, on the reverse strand, counting down.
CTCTTTTCCCTGAGCTCAGGGCAGAAGTGATGGCAGTGCAGTTGTCCCAACACCAAACTATCGGAGCAAAGATGACCCCAACAGGATGAAGGACGGTTGGCATCTGACTCCAAGGCTTCAGAATGCTGAACACTTGCTTTATTAAACTATACTGTATTACATTAATATACTATTTAAAGAGATACTATACTATATTGCATACTCACTTACTATCTAACAACTAACTAACAAATACTATACTATATTACATACTTACTTACTATATCATACTTACTAACTGTCACTAACTACCAAAACCCGTGACTCTCTGCTGAGAGTCCAGACACAGCTGTGGATCCATTGGTCCATGAATCCAAACAACCTTCACCAGAATCCAACCCAGCAATCACTTCAGGTAAACAATCTCCAAACACACTCCACATGTGCAAAACACAGGAGCAGAGATAAGGATTGTTTTCTCTTCTCTCTGTGCTTCTCCAGGAAAATCCTGAGAGAGAGAATGATGTCTCTCTGTTCAGAGAATGTGAATGCCACACCAAGTTCCCCTCCAGGCACCAAAGTGCCCTCAGCAGCCTCCTGCAGTCACACATAGGCTCAGCCCCAGTGTTGGGAGAACAGATCTCCTCTGGCAAACCAGATGTGTCAGAGCACAGCAGGCGAGGGAACAGCTCCACATCATTACAGCAGAAGTCATTCCCTCTCTGATAGCTGTCCAACAACTCAGTGAAACCTCCTCGTGCCCACGTGGAGCTCCTCAGGAGCAGCAGAGCTCCAGCCTGTTGTCACTGCAGGGACAGAACTCTGACCTCACTGCTCTCGCTCTGCTGCTCTTGCTAGANATCATGGACTGGTTTGGGTTGGAATGAGCCTTTAAAGCTCACCCAGCCCAACCCTGTCAGGCTGCAGCAGTCACACACTGAGCTCTCACAGACAGGAGGCAGCTGTTGTGGGTTTTCCTGACTCTTTTCCCTGAGCTCAGGGCAGAAGTGATGGCAGTGCAGTTGTCCCAACACCAAACTATCGGAGCAAAGATGACCCCAACAGGATGAAGGACGGTTGGCATCTGACTCCAAGGCTTCAGAATGCTGAACACTTGCTTTATTAAACTATACTGTATTACATTAATATACTATTTAAAGAGATACTATACTATATTGCATACTCACTTACTATCTAACAACTAACTAACAAATACTATACTATATTACATACTTACTTACTATATCATACTTACTAACTGTCACTAACTACCAAAACCCGTGACTCTCTGCTGAGAGTCCAGACACAGCTGTGGATCCATTGGTCCATGAATCCAAACAACCTTCACCAGAATCCAACCCAGCAATCACTTCAGGTAAACAATCTCCAAACACACTCCACATGTGCAAAACACAGGAGCAGAGATAAGGATTGTTTTCTCTTCTCTCTGTGCTTCTCCAGGAAAATCCTGAGAGAGAGAATGATGTCTCTCTGTTCAGAGAATGTGAATGCCACACCAAGTTCCCCTCCAGGCACCAAAGTGCCCTCAGCAGCCTCCTGCAGTCACACATAGGCTCAGCCCCAGTGTTGGGAGAACAGATCTCCTCTGGCAAACCAGATGTGTCAGAGCACAGCAGGCGAGGGAACAGCTCCACATCATTACAGCAGAAGTCATTCCCTCTCTGATAGCTGTCCAACAACTCAGTGAAACCTCCTCGTGCCCACGTGGAGCTCCTCAGGAGCAGCAGAGCTCCAGCCTGTTGTCACTGCAGGGACAGAACTCTGACCTCACTGCTCTCGCTCTGCTGCTCTTGCTAGAATAAAACCACTTCAAGAAATTTTTAAAAATATTATTATTTCATTGCAGTGACTACTTATGTCAGGAGGTGATAGCCCGCAGGGGGCAGGGTTGAAAAACCAGGGCTTTGTTTGTTGTTGTAATTCTCCACATGCCTGGGCCAAACTTTCTGCCAATTTAGCAGTAAACAACGTAGAGAAATGTAAAGGTATCACTCTGCAGACACTTAAAACCAAAGCTGCTTTTATGTAAACTCCTGGGCATAAGTACAAAATCTGCAGCCCTCAGAGAAGCCCTAAGACACCAGAGTGACTCAGAAATGCTGTTCCTTTGCCTTAAGTGTTTTGGGGTTTTCTCTTTTCTTTTTTAACCAACATTCTCTGTTTAAATGACAACACAACAGGTAGACAAGAAGCAAAATCCTAGGATCACTTGATTTTTGAGGAGGGGGATTCTGCCCNCAGGGGTGGCACTGGATGGGCTTTAATGTCCCCTCCAACCCAAACCAGTCTGTGCCCCTCTGGTTTTGAATTCTTAGCTCTACAATGTCCTGCTGTGCTCAGACACTGAGAATTTTTATCCTTTTTTTTGCAGAGCACGAGGTGAGCGTTGTGTAGCACGCAGGAGCAGGACAGACATCTCAAGCTCTCTCCCACTCTTAGTGTTATTTCATTATTATTCACAAGCCTCAAGGGCTAGATAAAAAATAAAAGCCCAATTTAAATTTCAGGAAGATAAAATTATGATTATTTCTTTACTTAGCTTTGTGTACCAGCGACTTCCCTAAAATGATGAGAAGAGATGCATGGTCCAGCAAACCTACTTTAGGTTTTCCTACACCATCCTCAAAGCTTTAACTCTTCAATAATTTTTAAATATGGAAACAGAACCACAGACTTCAAACCAACCAAGCACACAAAAAATAATCAGCATTTAACTGGGTGGACTGACCAGGCAGGGCAGAATCCATTTTGTTCATGTTTTTCCCCTGGAAGCACCGGAGCCAGCCAGTGGCAGCAATATTCCAGGTGGCTGTGGAAAGCCCTGCATCCTGCTGTGATCCAAGCAGACACACACATGTGCTCCTGCAGGGTGACACATCCCCCAGAACGGAAGAAGAAGAAAAGCAAATCTCATTTACAAAGAAGTCTCAGCTTAGGAGGCAATTTGAAAGATTAGAATGAGGAAACATGTAATCGACAAGGCTGGTAATTAGAAATGATTTATTGCCTTCCCTTGTTAAGCCTATTATTAAGACAGAATATTTTCCTACTCCTACTGCTCCTAACGTATATAAAACCTCAGCTATTTATGTCTTTTGTTCTTTACAAAAACTGCAGGACAACTGGTTTAGTAACTTCCACTTAACTGAGAATCAAAGCACTGTTAGCTGCATTTGCTCACTAATTCTGTTTTATGAAGCCAGCAAGTCCAAGGAATTTGAAAAACTCAAGTTTATTCCCCAGTGAAAAGCAGTCAACTGCTCTCTCTGTGTCTGCATTTTCTGTGCTACCAAAGAAAAGTGTTTCCCAAAATGACTGTGCATCTCAGCACGCTTTGCCTGCAAAGCTTAATTTTTCCTGACACTTGTCCCAGGGTAAATTTTTCAAAAGAGGTTGCCTTAATTTTAAAATTGACTTTTAATGATACTCATATTTCAAAAGGCTGGATTTTAAATATACTGATTTTTTGGTGTCACTTGGATAAATTCATGAAAGGACACAGGCCACAGGACTTAAAAAAAAAAAAAAAAAAAGAAAAAACTCAAACCCAGCCAGAACCAAACACCACAATTCCCTGGCTCTATGCATCACTGTCCTTAACTCACCACACAGCCAAGGCCCCTTGTGTAAAGACCTCATAACACCCTCATAAATTAGGATTTTTTTCCCTCAGCTAGCAAAAAAATAAAAAGGAAAAGCTGGGGGAGAAAATATCACTTCCATTTATTTGGCTGCTCAGTAGTTGGGTTAGTCAGAGGCACAGGAATATCTATATCCAATTTCTCACCCAAAAGAGATTCAAGTCTGTATCACTGCTTTTTGACAGGTTTTAACCTCTCAGTCCCAAGCAGCTGAAGCTTGTTCTGGTGTAAGAGCAGTGTCAAAACTAAGCAATTCTACAAGAAATTATTAACTGCTCAATAGGTTAAAATCAGAGAGCAGACACAAGCAGAGCTCTCCAGCACAAATTCCATGATATTTTTATTAGTGGTGACACCCATACTAAAAGGCAGTGCATGAAATATTAAATGCTTACCTGAGAACACACCTCTCCCACAGCCCCTGAGATTCCCTGTGGAATTCCTGGGACTGAATTCAGCACTGTTTTCCTCCAGCTTGTGTCAGCACAACTTCACCAACTCCAAGTGAACCCAGCTCAGAGCTATTTGGGACTCCCAGCCGGAGTCCCCTGACAGCTCCATCAGCACAACAGCAGGTATTTTCCACTTCTGCACAGGGCAACTTTCCTACCTCCTCAACAGCAGCCTCACAGTGCTGCCAGCTCCTTGAAACACAAACTGTGGCATGCAACACACCCAGGTTGTGCCCAGGATCTGCTCCATAATTGAGGTGTTTGCCTCAAATCAGCTGAACAATAAATGCTACCTGTTATTGACTTGCCAGTGCTTTCTGCTGAAATTTCCCTGTGCTCCCAGTCCACTGGGCTGCAATAACACAGTGCTGGTAGGGAGAGCCCTGATACCACACCTGAACACACTTTCTTTGTTTAGGAAAACTGGTGTGGATGGAAAAGAACAAATGCCCCCCTGGGACCAGATCAAAGAGCAGGAAGCTCAAAAGCTCACCATGTCTTCAGTCATGAAGCCATTCTAATTTAAAAATTACTGCCTTTGCCAGCAGGCCCTGGATCTCTGGACTTGCTTTTTGGGGTAAATGATGTGTATTTTATCCTGCATGCATGATTATCATACATAACATGTATTTAAACATCCTGTAATGCCATCTCTTCCCACTGGCCCCAAACAGCCCCTCCATGACCCTGCCAGCTGCTGTGAGACCACTTCCCACCTCTCACAACAAATCCTCTCACCTTCCCCACTTAGAAACACCCTACAGCAAGCACAGAAACTTCAAGGATGAACCAGTCCCATCAGAAATGCAGCCTGTGGGGTCAGCACGAGACAGCACCACACAAACTGTCCTTTTCCATGGAGTTTCCATCCATTTCCAAGCCTGGGAAACCCACTCAGGTGGGAAAAATTCTCTCCTTCCTTCCTGGCATTGGAGAGTTCCCAAAGAGAGCTGCAGAAATGTGAACTGCAGTAAATCTGCCCCTCACCATCTGTATCTCACTGCTGAAATGACCCCAGGAGGATCAAAACCAGTAAGGAATTGATGAATTTAAAACATTCTTGTTATTCCTTACCTGGACACAAACCCTTTCAATGTCACCTTTTCCACATTGATGATTTGATGATGCACTCAAGACTTGGCAAGAAAACACCCAATAATATTTAAATAATGTTTAAACTAGTACCTACTAAAATTAAGAAGTAAACATTTCTGTTTCACTCTACTCCACAGGCAAATGTATATTTTCATAGATAAGCCAATTATTTTAAATTTGCAGATATAAAAGCATTTTACAAATCATACCTCTGTACCCAGCAATTAATTCTAGGTACTATCTCTGTGCTCATGCACTACAATTATACACTAATAAAAGATAATTATCCCAGTTTCAAGTGTCAGAAGGTCACATTTCTCTTTTCCAACCTAAAATATGCTTAGTTTTTTAATGTAAGGCTTTCAATGGCATTTAAGATGATCTAAACTCATTTCTGGGGTGTCCTGGACTAATAATTTTGTTCTGCAGCAATGCTGGAATAGGAACACATGTAATTTTCTATCCCATGCTGCTGCAGGCTTACATTTTTCTAGTATTTATAAAATACCTTTCTATGACTTTTATGATTTCCCAATGCATAGGTGAGAGAGGTGCTGGCCTGAATTGTTGATCAATGAGGGTTAATCAATATGGAAGTTTTAGGTTAATAAAGCACATGGGAAGAACAGGATTCACAAGTGAACTTGTGTCTCAACCCTGTAAAACTCTAAATAGGATTTCTCACAAGACTTCTATGAGCCTAGTTGACAAAAAACCCTAGAATAGTTTAATATTACTAGATACAGAAATATGAAATATTAGTAATTTTATTAATTACTATCAATCTTTATCTTTTATCAATTTACTATCAACTTTCTGCAAGCAGCTCCCACATGACACTGCAGATTGAACCCTTACAAAGCCAAAAAAGGCCTTTATATCAATATCTGACAGTGTGATTTACCTAATTGTGGTCAGTGAGCACCATGCTGAGAAAGGATTTGTGTCTTGAATTAATGCACTCATTAGACAAAGTAACTCGAATTTACCCAGATTTTCTTGAAAACTTGTAGAACTGTCTCAACTCTCATCCCATTTGCCAGGTTTAGGGTGTGGCAGCAGAGCCCAGCTGCTTTCCCAGTGGAACTCCTGGTTTTGGGAAGGGTTGTGCCCAGTTTAAGTGCACGAACCCTCTCACAAGTGCTTACCCCAGTCCCATCCCATCAGACAAATGCAGCCTTAGCAGCACAATGAAATGGGACATGGGAAATGAAGCAATTTCTGCTGTTTGAGAAGCACCTCCTGAGTTTCCCAGCTCTGGCAGCTCCAAGGCATCACTGCCAAGCTGCCCCTTGCCCGTGGTGGCTCAGCACAGATTCCCCTTTTCCTGACAAGTGACAACTGCTCAGGATGGGATGTTCTTCCTGCTCATTTTCTTTCATAGGTGGCTCTGTTCCCAGCGCTCTAATGTGATTCAGCTTCACAGCCAGGCTGCTTATATTTCTCCTGGAGATTGCAATTATATTTCTAAACTATTCTTTGTGTTGCTGCGAGAATCAAACAAAGGGGGGGAAAAAAATGTTAACGTTTCAATGAAGGAAATTTCCATAATATGTGGTGGCTGTCACAATCTTGCTGATAGAAATAATTACTCCTCCTGATGTAACTACACTAAACCACTGAGAAATGGGGATAAAAACTGTTACCCATCTGTGCGAAGCTCTTTCATACATGCATATGAAAGAAGAGCTAAATACAAGATTAGAATACTCTAGGATGTGCAGCAGGACACAGATCCCAAGGTGACAGGCACTTCTTACCTCAGGCCCTGAGAGGAAGGAGGAATTTCCTCTCTTTTTAACAGCTGCAAAGGATACTGGTGATTTGGGATAACTTCGTGCTTGGCCTCCACTGATCCACTAGATTATGCATGCAAATCCCCAGTTCTGGCTGATAAACTGAAACAAAAGCACACTCTACTGTAGCACGAGCTAATGATACTTTTCTGAGTGAGAGAAACCCACGTTCTCTGCAGACAGCACACATTGTTTGCAGATAAACCACTGAGGGGCTGCACCAATGAACAGGACAACAAATCAAAAAGTAAAGAGCATTTCCAGGAGTGCTGGGGTTCTGCTCTTACCCAGACACCAGCCAGAGGACAGTTCAATTTATTACCCTGATCACTTCAGGGTATGACTTGTACAGCTGGAGAGTTCAGCGTGGTTGGAAGCACCTGGGCATTGCTGGATTTGCTGTCTCAGGCACTTGTAAAGGTTTCAGCAGCAAACCTGCCTGAAAGCAAAGCAAATTAAGCAATGAGGCAGCAGCTCCTACAGAATTCCTGAGCAAAGCTAAATGTGGGAAATGAGTAAAAAGTTAACTCAGAAAACATGGCTGAGTCCCTGTGGGCATGCAAGGGGTGCCATACAGACATCACAGCACTGCAAAAATGTGAGTAGAGAGGCAGTGATTGTTGAATTAGAGAATCAGAGAGTGGTTTGGGTTGGAAGGGGTGTAAAAATCCCCCTGTTGCAATCCCCCTGCCATGGGCAGGGACACCTAGGCCAGGCTGCAGATCTGTTCTCCTGCTATGACCTAAGCCAAGACCTAGTGTTAAACTACTCTATTACTGCACTGCCAAATTAGAAAGTGCCCCCAAAATTAGAAAAAATCCATGCTGACAACTCCACAAAGCTACATGCAATCTGTTGTGGAAACTCCTGCACTGGCTCCTTGGAACAAAATTATCTTCCCTGCCCAGTGACAGCCAGGACGTGAAACAATAGCTTGAGTTTCAGGCTTGGCTAAGACAGACCTTAAGACTGCAGGAAAATATGCCCAGCAAGACAGGAGAAGGTTTAAGCTTAATAATGGAGCATTGTGTATTGTTAACAGAGAGCAAACAGGCATTGTGTGAAGCAGGTGTACCTGTGCTTTTAGTGATGGGCTGGAACAACTGTGAGCTTCAGCAGTGTGCTATTGGCTAGAAAGTTTTTAAAATGCTCTGGAACAAAGAAATCTTTGGCTGCTGCTGGCTGTACACGAGCTTTGCCATCTTTCTGTTGTCTCAGTCCTGTCATGAGGCTGATGCTGCAATAAAGCTCAAGGAAGGGATCCCAGCAGACCCATTCCATTCATAAAAACACCCCAACACGCTGAGCATAGGGAAGCTCCAGCCCCACATCTCTGAGCCTCTCAGGCTCCTCCTCAGCCCTGTGGCTTGGAGGATGCTGCCACCAAGAGTTTCCAAGCCATAAGTGGCACGGTGACAGCTGCTGCCAGTGAGGACAATGAAAATTGGCAGATTTAGCCGAGTATGAAGCATGACAAATTGCAGGAAAGCAAAGGGAAGGCAGTGCTTCACTCAACTGAGGAGTCAGATGACATTTGCAGGGAAGCTTGTGGGAATTCTCCAGACAGTCTACAAGATGTGCTAAATGTTATTTGCATTAGAACAAATCATAAGGTATCGACTGCAAAATCATTTCCCTTTAATGAAGACTCGGAGGGAAAAAAATATGAGAGTCAATTAGGAGACTGAAAGTACAAATATGTTGTGCTTTACACATCTCTGAAGCATGAAGGAGCCAATAAAGTGCGTTTAATAAAAACGAACACCAAAATTGCTGACTGCATTCCTGAGCTTAGGAGGCTTCCCCTCCTCTCCCTCCATCCTTGTGGTACATTTCCCAAAACCACGTTCTTCTGCATGAAAAGAGAGATCCCACACATGTGTGTTGTTTGTTACCACTGAAGAGGAATTGTCACTTCATCTCTTCTCACAGAACAACCCAACTGCACTGCATCAGTGCCTCACAAGCCCACAGCTGAAACCACGACCTACATTTGCTCAGCATCCAGAGGAGGGGCCCTTTTATTTAAGACAGATTTGGGGGTGTTCTTTTACTAAATAATAAATAGGTTTTATTTTGTCTGCTTTATCCTTTCACAATATTTGGTTTCAGCTGCTTTGGAATCTGAGTGTAATTCTGATTTTTCATTGCACTGTTGTCAGGTGACGAGTGAGAAAAAAATACAACAAACATTTTCAAGCGCTACCTGTCAGCCTAAAAGAACTCTGCAAACTGATGTTGAAGAAGGATTAATTTTCCTCCAAAACACTTCTAGTAATACTTAAACAGTGCGTTTCATAGCTCTAACAGAAACCAGAATGCATCTGAATTCCAGCTTGCATTTTAAAAGCAGCACAATCAGTGACAATGTTATTCTGTTTCATGATTTACTAAAAAGCTCTATCTAAAAATTACCTTTTTTTCTTATCAATTTGACTGTCATGTAACTTACCTGGAGATAACCAAGAGAAACAGCGTGGGCCACCCACAGACATCCCTTATCTCTCAGGTCTGAGCTGTTCAGATAAGCCCAGGGGGTGCCAAGATATTCCAGGAGTGTCTGGATGCAATCCTGTGCTTGAGCAGGGAGGGAGGTGGGACAGAGGAACCCCTTGGTCCCTTCCAGGCTGACCCCTCCTGTGATTCTGTGACAGCTCTGCTGCATCCTGTCCCCCTCCTTGGCCTCTCTGTGGCAAGAAGTGACAATTACAGCATGCAAAGTGACATTTTTAATTAGATACCACACTTTTCTGAGCCAAGCAGGTGACCCAGAACACCTCAGTGACAAATATGGCATTTTATTGTAACATGAAACCAGGTGAAAAACATGACTCTTAATTTAAATGCCTATTTTTTTCCTATTAGGTAAATTCTTCTACACTTAGCTCTGAGGGATGGAGGGTACACAAAGGAAAAAACAAATTGAGAGGTTTTTTTCTTCTCCTTCATATTTTATAATAAAATAATTTAAAGTTATTAAAGACCAATTCCAGCACTCCTTTCTTCACAAATTCCCCATCATCCAGTTGAGTCACAGCACCTCCATCCTGCTGGACAGGAGGTTTTATTCCAATACTTCACAGCAGGGAGCTTGAGCTGCTTTAAAAAACCCTCAAAAACTTCCACATTCCTGTGGTAGAGCAGCAAAATAACAACATAATCCAGAGTCCACTGGATTGCAAGAGAATTAAACCAAACCCTGTGAGAGCTGGGTGTCAGGAAAGGTGATAAATGTGATAAAAAACCCCCTTTTCTGGTCACACAGACACAATTCCAGACCTCACACACCCCAAGGAAGCTGCATCCACACAAGGGAGGAAGAAAAAAGCTTGGAATCAAGCCTATAAATGTTCTAGATATTGGAATTCCCTACTTTTGAATCTCACTTCAAACAGGAGCTCAGCACAAGCAAACTCAGATGGTTCCAAATCCAGTGTCTGTAACTGCTGTGGATGAGGCAGGACAGAAGCAGGAAATGAGAAAATCATTGGGAAAAACCCTTCCTTAGAAGTTTCCAACAACCTAACAGAGTTTGAGAACATGATGTGGACACTAATTATACATCAGGAACACTGGAGAAGAGATTTTTATGATAGCAACCCACACAACAGGCTGTGTTTGCAGCAAAAAAAGAAAAAACAAATAATAAATCAGTAAATGTTGAACAAATTTTCATCCACCTTTCTACTCCTCACATACAAACACTGCTGTTTCCTCCAGAGACTCAGGCATCTGCAAGCTCTGCTGTACATGAGGGGGGAAAAAATAGAGCAAGACAGTCAATATTTTTGATAAAAGAGAGTTAAAAGGGAAATCTGAAATCCCTAACGTTGTCCTCCATGTCAAAAAGGAATACTTTTATCTTCCTAGAAAGATTACACCAACAAAAAGAAAACATTCCAAAAGTCCTGATTTCTCAGGACTTTCAAAGATAAGGTGGTGAAAAATAAACTTTTGGCAAGATGTAGGAAAAAGGTCTTTGCTGTGTGTCTGAATTCATCTGCAGCTCAGCTAGAAAACACTTCAAGGTTTCAATTAATTATTTGTTTCCTATTGAGATAAGAATGAGCTGCAAACTCTGCCTGGGTTACTGAATCTGGGTAAAATCTGTGTTCAGGGCTGGAGTGACAGTGGGAAGAGACCTGAGCATCCTCTGCTGGATGAATCCTGCACTGGGAGGGAGGAACAAGATCCCCCCCGCTCCCCAGGACAAGATTTGCCATCTTTGAGCACTCAGAGTTGTTTTCCAGGGATTTCTCCTCCCCAGGTTTTCCTCTGCCTTAAGCCACCGAGTTTTCAGGCAAAGCCATGGAAACCAGGGTGACAAAAAATGGAGTTTAAACCAAGCAGATGGCTGTGAAAGAACAGTTACACCTTCCCGTGGAATAAAAGCACAACAGGGTGATTTCAGGCTTCTCAATTCAAACGTGGATTAGGGGTTTTCTGGAGAAAAAATCTTCTTAAAAATAAAATACTCTTAAAAATCACTTTTTCCTTCCACCCCTTCTTCACCCATTCTGAATTCCTGGGGAATTCTCACACACCTACAGCTTCATCCAAAGAAAAAAGCCATACACCTTCCTAGTCATAAACTTTGCATAATTAACTCTAAATTTCTAAATGCCTTAGAACACTGAGCAGCACAACAGCACCTTGAAAAGGGACGTGAATCTACCAATCCACAAACACTGGAATGTCACAAATATGAAAATAAAAAATTGAATACACAAAATCTGCTGTAAATCTGAGGGGGAAAAACCCCACAGAAATTGTTTGAAACAATTTTGATATTCCCTTTCAAGAATTTGAATTGATGGAATCAAGGCCAAAAAATGATGGAACTGAAGTCAAACTTCAGTTTTACAGGCTCAATATCTTGCAATTTCTTCTGAAGTTTTCAAGACAAGAACTTCAATTTTTTTAACTAAAAACAATCTCATCTGTCAACTGCACAAAATATTTTTTAAAGATGGTTGGCTGGAGAAACAAATCAGAATAAAGTGGCTGTCATCAGTAAATCAGCTTTGACAGAGCAGTACATATCTCCAATTTTCCTGGGAAATACCTGTTAAATTCCCTCCTCTCAGGAACTGTTTTTCTCACAGAAGAAAAGTGGCCAAGGTAAGAGAAGTAATTGATGTATTATCCATGATTATCCTTCATTATTTTCATCCTTGCTTAACATGCCTCTCCTTGCTGCTGTTCAGAGTGATTCAAAGCACACACAAATCATCTCTGCCTTCCCCCAGACACCCATCCTGGTAAAAACAGGATTTTCCAGCAGCAGAATATCAGGGAGGAAAATCTCAATAACCATCAACCACTTGAAGCATGGTAGCTCTGCAAATAAGATGTCTAACAGCAAGGTTTCTGCTGTTTTGCACAATCCTGAAATAAATGTAAAACATATTTATTGATTTTGTAGTCGATGAGTCAAAGTCGCTGTTCCAACAGAAGAAGCTCAAAGAAAAATATATTAACAAAGGAAAATACAGCAGATATTTATATTTACTTACATTTCTGAAAGACAGCACTACACACACGAGACACTGCTGGTTGGCTTTTAATTGCACCTTATTAAAAATGTTACCACTGATGTAAATATCCCTGAGAATGAAGTTCTTTAACACACAGGCAGCACAGCTGGTCTGGTGACACTGCAAAAGTCAACAGTTCTACAGAGAAAGGCTCCAGCACAGCTGAAAACACAAGTGTAAAACCCAAAAAGAACCTGCCATTCCATCAGTTCAGAGTCCATCAGCTTATAGAACATATTTTAAATTTTTTCTTAAGAAAAATCTACAAGCTGTTCTGCTTTTAGCATCTGTAAATCTCACTATGCCACTTCAGAAAACTTTAATAAATAGGAAAAAAGTTTTAACATCTCCTCTACATATTAAAAGCAAATATGAACTGTCTGATTAGAGATGTCTTATTTTAGATGAAGGAAAGGAAAAACAGCTCAACAGCTCCCAAACAACACCAAACCCACACTGATGGCCCTGCATGCTCCACTGGGAAAAAACTGGGAAAGGATTTCACCCTCCTGCAGCACTGTGATTCCACCAGATGCCAACATCATGTACTCACCTTGCACAAAGAAATCACAATTTAAAAAATAAATAAATCAAAGAAAAAAACCTGTTCCTCACTGAAATATTGGTCAACCCACCAGAACCTGAAGTTTTAAAAGATAGAAGGATAAAGGAACGGTTCTCTCATTGGCATTGTTTTAAAACAAGTTATAACCAAGGATTTTCTATTTTGATGAGGTGTGTTCAACACGGACTAATTCATTATCTTCAATATATGTACTAAACTTCATTCCTCAAAGATTAAAATCAGACACCAGCAAAAGAGCATTTGCTCTTTACCCCATCACTGAAGTCCCTGATCTCAGGCACTCAGTCCCAAAAAAGCTGTAGGAACAGGGACAAATCCCTAAAATTTACCTTTGGGTTACCTCCAACACCAATCCAACGATTTGTGTCACATATAAATATTTCCTACAGCCATTTCTTACTGTTTTGGAATTCTGATCTACAGGAGAACTGTCTGGGGCCAGCTTCAGCATTCAGGTGGAAATTGGGGTTTTTTTTGCTGGTCTGATTTTGCCCTCTGCTCCTGAGGCTCAGGCAAATGCCGTGAATAATCCACTCACTAATGACAAAATTCAGGTTCCAGCTCAGTGCAGCCCAAGCACTGGCTGTGCTCAGCTTGCTTTGAGGTCCAGCAGTCCTGCAAAACATTCAAACTCCATCTCTCAGAATAACAAAACCACCAGCAAGCTGAATGGTTTTCATTAAAAGAAACTTGAATAAAAAGATTTTGTTCTGAATGGAGGCACTGCTCTCCTATGGACTTGTTTTCATGCTTTTTTTTTCCCTATTTAAAGAGAATTCACAATGCTCCCATTTTCTATTTCTTCCTCCAAAACAGATTCCCTGAAACTGAGCAACTGAAATAAAAATTAATTAAACATTGGACTAAAGTGAGATTATCAGGGTTTATAAATTCTTTCTTTTGGGACAGAGGCTTCTGTTAAAAAAAAAAAAAACTCTACACAGCTTTTGTATTAAGCTACTTATCAAAAGCTTTTCAGAGAGGAAAATGATAATGTTAAATGAAACTCATGGGTATAGTTTATTCATTTTATGGAAAATTTAGAATAAAGAGCAGCAGCTGGGTCATGTGGAAGGGACTTTGTGCTCTCTGTGACATCATACAGAAATTCACCAAACGGAACGAGTTGAATTATTTTGGGGGGAAAAGAGCAAGGTCTTGTATGTTGGAGTTGTTCATCCTTATTTTTCTCATTTGTACTCTCAGAGGCATCACCCATGCACAGGCTACAGGGTAAAAGCACCAGCTGGGATCAGCCAGTGGAGCACAGGCCATGGGATTTCCCTGAACTCATTTTAAATTCCTCAGAAACTCAGCTTGCCTGAATTTATTTTCACAGACTTTGACAAACAGCAATTTATTGATTGAGAAATACTAATTATTGTAAGTAACAGAAAGGGGAAAACTGCTGCAAGGTGCTTTGGTGGTGTATAAAGATTCCAATCAAAGCTCAGGTGGGGTTTGGGTATAAATCTCCACAGAATGGCACAGCACACACATTTTTGTCTCTGCCAGAGGTGGGATAGAGCAGGAAAGCTCTGAAAAACACAGTCTGGCTGTGAAGATTTCAAACTACAAGAAATGGCAGCAAGATTTTATCTGAACTCCCAACAAACCTGGTGGATTAGAGCCTTGCAATGCACGAGAAGCTCATCCCAGTGCCACGTATCAAACCCGAGTGTCAGGATTTGCCAAGGAGGCAGTGCAGCTGGAAGTGCTGAGTGAAAGTGTTCTCAGACTCTCTGAAAGCATCCTCAGACACGCCAGCTCCTCGACTGCTGCGAGAATCAGGCTCCTGCTATTTCATCTGTGCACTTTGAAAGTCAGAACTCAGCTTAAAAAGGCAACAGGATGTGAGATCCTGCAACCCATTGGCAATCAGATGTCTGGAACTGTAGCAGTCAGCACAGTGCAAGACAGAAACTGGAGTCAAGGCAAGTGCCAGGAATTCCTGAGATGAGAAAAGTTCCTGTAACTGTAATTGAAAGCAAAATGGGTCATAGAATAGACCAGGAAAACCAGAAACTGAGTGCTGTGAGGCAGGTGACAAGAGGAAGGCAGTCTTCTAAAATTTGGGGTGAGCAAGAGCATTGCACCTCCTCATCTCCCACAGGGTTTAATTCCTGATCCTTCTCCAAAGCCATGACAAAGGTCACTGAGCAGACACAACACTGAGATCAACAAGATAATTTAACTCCTTGTCTTGTCCTGAGCCCACTGGTGGGGGCTGCTCTGAACAAAAGGTCCCTCCACATCAATGGCAAGGCCCTGGCTGAATCTTGTGGCAGCAAAACCAACCCTAGAAAGAACCCAAAGCTCTGTGGCCCCTTTATTTTATTACCTGCCCTACACCTGCTGGGAATGAGCAGCAGGCAGTGCCTGCCTGAGGATTAATTTGTCAAAGCTTCTCTGATAAATCCCAAAGATAACAGTCCCCTCTCTCAGACCCACACCAGCCAACAGTTTAGAAGGAAAAATTTAGTCCCTGCATTGGTGCCTAAATACCTCAAGAGCCTGCCAGCCCATTTCCCTGCACCATGTATGATCCTCTTGGTTTTTCAGGCTCCACTGAAATACTCTCAACACTGAACCACTGGTGAAAACCAAATGCCAAAAAGCCACCTGCATTATTTCCTGGGGAAAAAAAAACCTGCCATGTCTGAAAAGCAGGAAACAGCCCCAGGACTTAAGCACTCAACCAGTGCACCTTACTCAAAATATCCCCTCTTTGAGAACTCCTCAGTACCTGGGCACTACAGAGAATTCTCTCAAAATGGGCATGTCCCTGTCCTGTCACATTAAACAGTTTGGGTCTGGATGTGGCTAAGCCAGTCCTCTCCTTCCTTCCCTTCCCAATTCTTTATCTCATCTCTGTATTCCAGCCCAGGTCTGGTTCAGATCTCCTTGTTCAGCTCTGTCCCCCATGCCCAGCTCCAATTCCCACCTCATGCCTTGATCCACTCCCATCTCCCTTTAGTGAAATTTTGATAGACCTGCCAAAAAAAAATGGGGGTTATCTTTACTAGATTTGTTTTGCTGTGACCAGAACAATTAATTCTGTCCTTAATCCCATTCTGAAAACAGTCTCTGTTTATAGTCCCCCAGATTTTATACTGGAGACCACTCCTTTATGAGCAACTTATTAAAAAAGGAAACACCAGAAACAAACAATTCACTTTTAAACTTAGGTGTAAAGAAACCACACATTCACGGACATAAATATTTCCTGTTTATCAACTAGGACATTCTTCAATTACTTTTTTTTTTTCTTTCTTTGCATTTTGACTTAAGTGAAACCCAGATACCTACACTACATATATATATATATATATATATATATATATATATATATATATATATATATATATATATATATATATATATATATATATATATATATATATATATATATATATATATATATATATCTATCTTACTCTTTTTTTTTAAGGTGACACAGAATGTACATTGCTAACTACTTAAATCTACAATCTTTTAGCCCCTGCAAAAGCTGTTTCACCCTCATTATTCCAGACTGAGGTCTCCAGGCACTATTCCTCCACCTAATTCCATCAGAATCATCTTGGCTCTCCAAATGCAGAACCCAATTGTTCCACATCTCCTTTCTGAGTAATGCAGATCAAATGAAGGCAATCTGAGTTGGAAGGCTGTCACTCCAAGTGAAATCTGAATAAACTGGCAATGTCTAAAAATGAACTGGCACCTCATTGAAAAGCCTCAGAATATCTCACATTATGCAACACGTCACTGGAGCAGACTTTCAGATCCGAGCTCCACGCCAACCTCTGACCTCAGAGTGCATCTTCAGGGCTCTGGAGCTGCATTTTGCATTGATCCTTTGCTTCCCAATCTCATCCCACACCCTGCTCCCCCTCCTCAAGTCAGTAACATTCACAGTTCAATTTTGCCTTTTTTCATCTCTGACCTCCTTTGCCAGAAAAGCCTTTTTTATCATTGTGTTAAGTCATGGGCAGTAATCTCACTTGCTGCCATGTAACTTTAATGTGGATTGAACTGGATTCACTCCAGAAGGAAAAAAAAAAACAACTTAAGGAGTAAGAGCCAAGATTTGGATGGAGGAAAAAAAGCTTACAAACCTTTTTATATTTGAACAGGCACAGATGCCTCTCTTTCTTGTGTAGGTACAGAAATGATTAGAATTGATCAAGAACTTCACAGTAAAGTTTTAAGAAACAGGAATTTTAAAACAAAACATTCAGAAACTTGTGTTTTGCAAATGCCCTAGTCCAAAGATATTTCCCCCCTTTCACACACTATCTGATATTAAGGATTTTCTTTCTTAATCTGCTTCTGTGGGGTCTCAGCAGATCCACCTGTAAATACAGAGGGGTTTGTGAAACAGCTGAAGTATCTATTTTGAGCATGGCCACTTAACAGATCAGAGAGCTACCCCAAAGTACATCCAGTTGGTTAAAAAGGAACAAAAGCATCCCATTCTCAAGTAAAACCATTGCTCTGGTACATCCTCTGACCACTAAGAAAATTTTCCTACCACCTAAAATGTCCCTGGTGCAGTTAGAGTTCAGTGCCTCTCACCCACTTTGCCCTGAAAGGAAACCCAGAAGATTCTACAACAACCTTTGACATATTTGAGGGCCACTGACACATCTTCCCTCTGCAGAACAATTATATTTGTGCAATATGCAGTAAGAAGTTCTGGTATAATCAGTTACTGGCTCACAGAGTAAGATTCATAGCCCTTCTCAAATCTCCCCCCACAATTTTTGTTCAGTATGAAGGCTGAATCTCTCTGATGTTGAGCAGATGAAACCCCTTTGCCCTTCTTGGGGTTCTTGACTTTAGGTCCTGCCCATGCCATCAGTGCAGGAGGAAGCTGCATCCTCCTCCAGCCCATCATGGGATCAACCCCAAAGCCTTTCCATTAATTCATTCAGTTCTGAGTTATGACTCAGCCAGGCCCTACCAGCAATTTCAGAAAACACATCACAGGATATCATTTTTATTCCCTGAAGTACATCACTGTTTTAATCTGGAGTTGTAATTGACTCCACTTTTAAAGGAGGTGATAAAACGCTCAGGGAGTTGTTGTGCTACCTCCAGATAAGCAACCCTGGCAATATATAAGGGAGATAGCCCAGCCAATGGCTGGGGGGATGATTACAAACACATTAGAATGATCCTTTGCCACACTGACCTGTAATTTTATTTCATGCTATCTATTAATCTCTGAGCTGCCTGTTTTGAATCATCTCTGAGGGATTGGCACCCCTGGCCATTGCTGTTCCCCCTTCCTGGAGAGTCCCTGTCAGCATGGGACACATCTGGTGGTGTGAACATGATGGGCAGGACTGGATTCTGACCCAGCCAGGGCTGCAGAGGGAAGGGTTATCAGGACTGATATTATTTTCTGCTGGGTGAGATGAAGCAGCACAGCTCCTGTCCCTTTTCAGCAAACACAAGTCGTGTTTGGTGACAGCAAAGATAAAATTCCTCTCCAGATAGGGACTCCTTGCAGGGCTTGAAGTTGCAGTGAAGGTCAAAAGCAGCAAGGCCTCAGGCAGCCCCTGCCACTGGAATTCAGAGGAGTCACCTGAAACCAGAGAGCTTTTGGAACAACAGGCAAAGGCACTTGGGGTGGGACATGAGAGACAAACAGAGAAATGAAGCAAATGTTCCCTAATCCCACCTAATCCATAATTGTGTCAGCTCCTGGAATGGGATGTCTCTGCTTGCTTCAGCACCTGCTGGACTAGAAACCTGCCCTTTGCATCACAGCCATGCAGCAGAACTTAACCTTTATGTTCATCTTTTCCATGGATCATTTGGAAAGCGCTCAAAAATTAGCCATCATTTCAGTGCCTCACAGAGAACTCACCTCCTTCATCATTTGTCTTCTGTGAGGCAAAGATTAATTCCTTCAGGGAGGAACAACATGCCCCAGGAAGGTGTGATCTGATTGCAGGAATATTTCCTCCTGAATGCCACCAATATCCAGAATTTCTGTTTATATGCATTAAATCACTTCCATGGCTGTGCATGCTTCAGCTCCTCACTGGGGAATTTAAGCTGAGAATGTAGAGATTAAAATGAAAACTATTCCTGTTTATACTTCCATGCTTTTATGGTCATCAACTCACCTCAATATCTGAGAGCTTCACCAAAGGCTCTGTTCTCTTGCCTCTCACTCAATGGATGAATCAAGCTTTATCTACAAAGAACTCAATCACAAAAAGAAAAAGTTAGAGGTGCATTGTGTCCCAAAATCTCTTTGATTTTTCTACAAAGCCAGTCTCTGTCTAAGGCCCCACAGCCTGGCAAAGCAGTTCTAGCAAATTCTCTTGCATAAACAGTAAACAGCACAGACATTGCTACAATTGTGGTAAACATCTCTTGGACTTCTTATCACATCACACATCAACGTTATCAATTACAGGCCACAGATTTCTAGCAAATGAGCCTTAATTAACACTGCTGCCTCCAAATTTCCTTATTCCTGAACATTCCCAGCTGCTATGGGAAATTAATTACTGCTTAAATCTTGTGGTTCTTTCTTTAGTACTTGTTGCATGGCAACATTCATTTTTATGTATGAGCTTCCCCCTCCAAATGACTTTATAATAGTCTTACCCAAAAGATGAGCTGTTAAAGTCTTAAGCACAGATATTTACCCACCTTGGTTTAGTTTTGTTGGGTTTTTCACTCCTAGGACATGAATTATTCACTGATAAGAGGGGCTGCAATGTTCTGGTTGGTTCTAGGCATCAGTAAAATCAGACAGAGGATTTAACTGGTTTCTTTTAACAATCAGTTCCACAAGTGTGGAAAGATTATTTGTTATTTCTAAAGGATATTTATTACATCTAAATTTAAGTTTTGATCAAGAGGCTGTTTCCAGAAACTGCAGATGTGAATTATCCCACAGAGGTGACTTTTCCTTCCTGAATTATTGGTTAAACTCCCCATGGGATGAAGCAGCCTGACCAAATCCATGCCATGCCACAAGCAAGACTGATCAATATTTTTGTTGATTTCAGTCAGAACTTCCCAATGCATAATAAAATAAACCCCAGAAGAAAAGCAGCACATGTCCAGAATACAATTATGTCTCATTTTAAATGAGCTGCAAACAACTTAGTTCATATTATATCATAAACAGCTACTAAGAGGAAAAATCAGCACCTTATTTTACAACATAAATTCATAATCCAGGAAGATTAGGATTTCTGATTAAAAAAAAAAAGAAATTCTGAGCTTCAAAAGCAAAAAAAAAAAAAAGTATTTCATAAGATATAAATTGAAATTAAATAGAAAGAATTATTAAAAAACCACAAAGTTTAGATGAAAGGAAACTTTCCTAGCAGAGCATGTACAAGCCTGGAGTTTTAACTATGGCTCTGCAGCAAAAATGCCAAGGAATAACATCAAGGTGACAGCACAGTTTCCTTAAAGTTTTGTTCTCTTGTCACAACCTCCTGTGAAATATCAGTATTTTCTGACCCCACCTGAGATGTCTGTGGACATGATTTAATGCCATTTATTGCCAAAAAGATCACAGCAACATTTAAGAATATGGGTTTAAAGTCTACAGGGATAATTACTAAAGTGAGGATTAACTAACTGAGGAGTTAAAATGAGAAAAAAAAAAAACCTGAGAATTTTTTATCAGTTATTAAATAAAAGAAGTAAATTTTATTAAAAGCACTCTACTCAAATTCTATATAAAGAGATTAAAAAAATGATACTGAACTGATTTTATGCCTTGAGATTCCATAATTTGGACATGGCCATGGATTAGATCCTAGATTTCCATTCTTTGCTCTCTCATCACTAGAATTCATTAAGAGGCACAGAATCTTCTCCATGTGCTTTAAAGGCTTGAGCAGCTCCTGTCCTTAGATTTTGAAGCTGTACCAAAGCTTCCCTAACAAAGGCCTAAATATATTTTATCCTTCAACAGAACATTGTATTCTTCTGTCTGGGAACCTCTGACCACCAACACCAGAAATGTGATTTGAGCCATAAAAAATGTAATATTTCAAGGAAAAACAGATTCCATAAATCAAGGGAGAAATGCGGGATGATGGACATCACAGGACCTGCACATCTGATTTTTGACAACATTTCAGGTGCTCCCAGGCTCTCCTGAGGGAAGGGGGAATCCTCCTGCAGCTGCATCCATGGGTTCTTCACTGAGAAGAACCTACTGGAAAAAATCTCAGAGAAGATGAGGCCAATCTCTCATGAAGGCTCCAAAAAAACCACCTCATTTTCCTCAAAGCAAGTGCTGAATTAACAATCTTAGTCTATTATCCTCTCATGACCAACCCTTTTTTAAAAGTATTTAAATTATTTTTGTCCGTGCCAAAACAACAGGAGTTTTTATTTTGCCTAATCACTATTCCCTTAATATTTGAGTTTGCACTGACAAAACTGCTGGATTCAGAGAGAGGAACAACCAGTTTTTCTCTCTCCTGAAGACATTTTTATTCAAAAAGATAAACTCCACTTCAAACTGCCACTGCAGCTCTGCAATCTGTCAGCACATGTGAGGACCAACAAACCTGTTCCCAAAAGGAGACGGGCTCAAAATGGAAACCTCACACCTCAGTGACTATTTTTAATTTAACTCTTTCATGAGGTTTTAAATCAAACCTCATTTCAGTGAGATTTGAAGACATTCAGGAAAAGGTTGTTCCAATGTTGGACAATGCCAAATTCTCATTAGCTTTTCACAGGATTTCAGTATTATGAAACTGTCACCAGCCCTGTGGTGGAAGCATTCACACACACACACACATTTATTTAATGTGACCTCTTTTTGTCTCACGGAGGCTTTAAATGTCCCTGAGTCTGCTCCCTGCCAGTCCCCTGGCACTGAATTTGTCCCATTAGCCAGCAAATCCAGCTACACTCATGCAAACAAGTTTTCCTTCTGCTGTCCCTGCTAGTCTCAAATAATACATTCAGAATAAAGCAGGATGAATTATGTGCAGAGAATAAACAAGATCAAACTCTAATGTATCCATATTCAAGCATTCAAATCGAGTGTGAAAGAAACCTCCTGCTGGGAATTTTCTTTTTCTCATTTGAACCAACTGCCCCACTTCAGTAACATCCCCCCAGTTTCCAAAGGGACACGGACACAAGTCCTGAAGAGCTGAGCTTGGATTCAAGCTGAGCTTGAATGTTGTGNACTCACTGGCCCATGGACAGGAGATAATTAATAATTAATGGTCCATGGACAGAAGAGATCTCCTGGAGGGAGGATTGGCTGTGGGAGAGATAAAGAAAACTGCCCAATGAACAGCAGAGAACTGCCCCACCTCTGACAGATGGAAAATAGAATACACACACATTTTACAACTCAGGACATGTGCTCATCCATCATTGGATCAGCACAGCTGGACAATGGAGAGCCAACCCTCCCCCTTAGGATAACCAGAGCTATCTGTTCTGCATGAAGTTTGTGGGACACAGGGTTTAAAGCCCCAAAAAGGTGAGGGATTTGTGTCACCTGTGGCTGACAGCTCACCCAGGGCAGCCTCGTGCCGCTGAAATCCACCGGACAGCTTGGCACATGCCAAGGCAATTATTTGTGTTAGCACAGGCACTGCCAGGAAGGCATTAATCTGGAGATGATTAGAACCTGCTGTTTCCTTTGTGAATAATTTATCTATTGACTGTAGGAGTCATTTATTGATAATTTACAAATGGAGAGCACGGCGCGGCTCTGCCGGCTGTTGGCAGCCACTCCCTGAGCTGTCCCCAGCAATGTGCTCCAGCCACGTCTCTCTGTCATCCCTTGTGCTCCAGAGTCATGTGGGAGGTGTCCCTGTCCATGGCAGGGCTGGAATGAGAGCATCTTTTGATGCCTTAAGATTTAGCTTTTATATTTTCCAGACTCTGCACTGCCTTAGTGTGTGACTCTGAGCTCCATACAAAGTGTCAGCAGCTCTCCTCACAGCTCAGGCACACAGAACAATCCTTTCCCAGCCCCAGCACCAAGGACACCACTGCAGCTTCAGCCCAAAAAGTGCAAACAACAGGGAATGGGGGAGAGCAACCTGGGAGGATGGAGCTGCACAACCTGGAGCTGGAATTGGACCATTAACCCCAACGTGGAAATGGACCAAAACTTATAAAAGTGTGAAAACTCCTGACTTGGGGTCCATCATGGGTACAATGTGGGTGTAGCCACAGCCTTTTAATAAATCCCCACTTTATCATTTAACTCTGCCTAGACTCTCTGTTCCAGGCAGCCTCTCCAGGCCTCAATTTGAGGTTCCTCCATGCCCAAACCATTCCATGACTCTGAACCACACCCTGGGCTTGGAGCCTCTTCACCCCACACCCAAGATCTCCACCTGCCCAAATCTTACAACCCAACTTCAATAAGAACCTTCAAGGGAACAGAGCAGAGATACAAAACCCACAGCAAAATGGGAGAATTCCCTTGCTGTACTCAGTAAATGCCTGTGTTAATTTATCTTCCTTTTTATCTTCCTCTCACATGTTTATGTGGCACAAACAGCTCCTGGAAGAGGTACAAAATTTAGGAGAAGAGAGCCTCCTACCTCAATCAAAGAAATCTATTCCATGACAAAGAAAAAAAGATGAAAGATCTTTGTATTAGCAATAAAAGAACACCAGTGCTAAGATTTATTTTTTTTTAACTGTGAAGGACAAAACAGAAATCATATAAAAGACAAAAATAAACAGAATTAATAGGAACTCAAAGCAAGGACAAGCTGCAGGTCCCTGATGGTGTAACAAATTACAAAGCAGGTAGAAACTAATGTCAAGAACTATTTATTCATCTCTATAATGGGAACAACTTCAGGCAAGGACAATAATCACAAAGCAGGAAAGTGTTCATTAATTAAATGGAAACAAATCAGAATTGCTCAGGCACAGCTTGCCAAGGATCCTTTTGGCAGGCAGAGATATGCAATGTTCCTCCTTGTGCTCAGAACCTTTTGCATGACAAGAGGTTGAAGGAAGTTTATCAAGGCTCCTGCCTGCACAGGTAGCAACATTTGGTTTGCTGCTTTGCAAACCCATCAAAAATGGAAATCTTGATGATCTATATGTATGAAGGGCTTAAAAAACCTCAGCAGTGAATCAGAAGCCATGGTGAAACACTTGACTTGTGGCCAGGACTGGTGACTACCAAAGCAGGCTCTCTGTGCTTGCCCATCCCCTGTGATCCATCAGTTCCCACTCACAGCACCAGATCCCTCACCAGATATTTGGGAACCTCCCCCACCCCTGTGCCAGCACCATGGGTAGCACTTAAATAGTCTTAAAAAAACTAAATAACCTTCTAAAATTGTTACATTTCATATTTCCCCTGACTGAGAAGGGAGATGCCAACCAGATCTTCCCTTTACTAGAACAGGCATTATTTTATCACAATTTCTGATATTTTTATATAACATTATTACTACTACAACTACTATTATTATTATTATCATTATTATTACTCACAAGGCTTTCCTCCTTTGGTCTATCCATGCAGACACGTCCTGATCTGCTCTCAGATCCAGTCCTTCAGAGACCTGGAGACACACAATCCTATTTTTGGAGCAAAGACAACTATCAGGCAAAAAAAAAGAGGAATTTCTGAAGATAAGCAGAGCCCCAGCTGGGGGCTTGGGCCATGAGTTTGAAACCCACTGCTTGAAATCTTCAATTTCTAAAAATTGACCTTTTGTGGGTGTTTTCATCCAGAGAGCTTCAAAGGGCTCAATCAGCTGGAGCTCCTAAAACACCCAGGACAATTTGCATACGGAGGGACAATTTATTTGCAGGGTTTCAGCGTGTCACAAATTAGGAGGGCTGAGTTATGAACTCCTGAATGCCCTGATGTACAGAGGGAACTGCAGTGAATCCCTAATGACAACCCCATAAAGATGATGTGATAAATACAACATTAAAAATGCAATAGAGGCATGAATCTGCTATAATTTAAGGATCTGCCATTAAACAAAACAGGGCTGCATTTTTTGTTGCTTTTTTTTTCACCACTGCATCAACACAGAATGGTTTGGGTTGGAGGGACCTTCCAAAACATGAAATCTTCCCAAATTTTAGGAGATTATTTTTTGCCTTCCTTCCTCTTTTTAATATAAATGGAAACTACACTTTCTCTTCCCCTCTTTGTAAATATATAAAGCAACAAAAACCCAATCTGGGAAAACCACATCAGCTGTTCCACACACCAAAATCTCTAAAAAAGAAATAAACCACTCTCCACATTAAATACAACATCCCTTTTTACAGCACCTTTTTCCAAGTGGAAGCCTCTCTGGTTTTTTCGTTGCACCGTGAGCTTCACACAGCTCAATGTTGACTCCACAGCCAAAAAAAAAAAAAAAAAATGTGGGAAAATCAAGATTTCCATAATTGTCCTCTTTATTCTGTGAAGTCACTGTAAGAGTTTTATAGGGAGGGAAAAAGTAATTTCTGAAAAGTGAAATGAATGCAATATTCAAGGGGTGATCCGACAGACCATGTTTGAAGAAGCATAAAATGATCTGCCTATGAAGGTCAATTAGTTTTGACATTAATTTTGGTAGCAGAAGTTAAACCATTTTTTTCCTACATCAGTGACAATATATATATATATACAGCAAATTCTAGAAAAAAAAATACAGGAATGTTTGCAAATTGCAAAACATTTTCATTATTATTTCAATTTACAAAGGAACTGGAACACCACTAAATACTTTGATATTATTTCAGTTTCAGGCAATGAGCATTGCTGGCACATTCCTGGTGGGGATGGGGCCTGGTTATTTTGCAGGAGTCAAACCAAGGGCCATTTAAGAAAAGTGCTTAAGAAAGTGACGGAAATTAGAAGTTCTTTGGAACCGAGCACTGAAAACCATAATGAAATCTTATTTCAAATTAATTACACTTTTTAATCAAAACGGTGGAGATGGTGCCAATCTTAACACAACGAATTACAACAAAATCTGATGTAAAAAAGAAGTAGCTTAAAGACCTCCATGGAAGGGAAATAATTTATCATTCTGCAGAAGAAATTTCATTTTCTACTTTAAAAAACATGATTTGCCAAATGAATCCAGCAATAACTGGAAACAGACCAACTTCCACAAATGAATGTTTTATATTTTCAAGTATACTTCAGTTAATTACAAAATTAATTGGCCTTGAAAATACTGGAGTGTCTATATTTCATCACCCCCACCCCAGGCATGTGGGGGGACATTTTTAACCAAATACAATTCTCTGGCCTGAAAAAAATCCTCAGAAAACAGCATGAGTTTTGGGGGTTTTTTGTGGTTGTTTTTTTGTTGTGTTTTTATTTTGTGTGTGGTTTTTTTTTTAGGAAAGAAATAACTATAATCTTTATAAGAGCCCAAAACTGCATTTTGAGGCTCTAGGAAGAGCCGGCTCCCCCCAGAAAAGATGAGAACACACATGACAACAACATTGCCAGCACACAGCTCCTCACTCTTCACTTCAAAGGCCTTTTAGGATCTTTTCCCCAGGAATTTTCATCAATTCCTGACCAAAATCCCCAAAAGGAGAACGCTGCAGTCCAAATTTGAGCATTGCTGCTGATGTTTTCCTAAAGAGTCGTCACTGAAAAGGGGCATCCCTGGCAATCAGTCAGCACAGGGAGATTTTTTGGATTTTATCCCAGCACTGCTCTGCCCAAAGCTCCATTTCCATCCCCATTTCCCCTCACAGGACACAGGATCCTCCCCCAGTTCTGGAAAATAAATCTGCTCCATCCATTCCTAATACACAGAACGCTGGGAGGTAAGAAAAGGCAGGAACGGCTTGGAGAAATTTATTAATAATTTTTACAAAAGAATAATTTGTGGGATTCTTTCCAGAACCAGAAATAAATATAAGGAATAATTTACCATTGCTCAATTTGCCATAACCAGCTGAGGGAGCCTGCCTTGGCAGATGGTGTTTCTGATCAACAATTCCCATTATTCCTTCAAATTTAAACATTAAATTGCCAAAATTAAAATGTTCTGACGCCTATATTAACATTGATTTCTCTTTCCTCACGTCTTGTCAATTCTAATCTCAATATTATTTCTTTTTTTTTTCCTAAAAAGAAGTCACCATTGGCAAAAAACTAAAGTTTAAAGCAGCTATGTCCTAAAAATAACCAAAGCCAAGCCATTTGGTCAGCACACCTGCCAAGGTGGTCAGATGGGAAGGATTTTCTCAGCCCAGTGTCACAGGATCCATCCCACTCTACCCAGAATTTCTTTGTGGAATATCAGGACTCTCACCTGTATTGTCACTCAGCTGTCCCATGGTGTCACCCAGGTTGTGTTCCTGTCAAAGGAGCAGAAGGAAAAAGTCTGTAACAGCTTTTTATTGTATCTGTCACCCCAACAATGCCCTCACTCAAATAACACCTGGTTTATGACCAGACAACTGAACTGAACCCTCAGGAACTTTTAAGATAAAGAACTATAAAACTTCCAGTCAAGACACAAAGGAAAAATAGAAATACACATTTCTACCCCTCTGGTTTTACTCAAACAGTAAATTAGACCCAGCCCATTTTGGGCAGAAACACGTCAGCTTCGAAAAGTTTATTTTTACAGATCCACAGCTTCTTTCAGCTTTGGGGAAATTCAAACATCTGCTTATCCTGGCCGAGGCACTCAGCATCCTGCTGCCAAGCAAGTGCTCCAGTCAGTGCCCCGTGGTTTCTCCCTCTCCATCCTTCTGCTGGCTGCAGACAAGCAGAGCTGCAGGTTCCCTTCCCTGCCTCTGTGCAGGCACCGGGCTCGGTGGATGCTGCTGCTATTCTTAGGCTGCCCTGGTTCCCCCTGAAAGTCCTCCCACAGCTCCCAGCAGGATGCCAGGAGCTGGCAAGCTCAGAGAGCCTGAAGGCTGTGCATCTGTTCCGAGACTGACAGGTAGCACAGCAAGTTAAAAAGCCCATAAATTTGCAGCAGGAGGCGCAGCCTAGACAAAAAAAAAAATCCAAAAAAATCCCTGTTTCGGTTTGTTTTCCTGAGCACCAGGTCATGCTCTGCCACTGCTGCCTGTCAGGGCAATGCCTCAGGTTTGAGCTTTTCTATTTTTCACATTCTGTGCTGCTTTAGTGTGTACTGAGCTTCATATTANTCTGCCCAGCCTCTGCTCTAGCTCAGCCTGCACAAGGCATCAAGGGAGCCCTTCCCATTCCCTGGGGTGTGGATCCTCCTGCGCCCTGTGGCAGGTGTCCCTTCCCACTGTCCCCTCTGAGGGATGTGGCTGGCACAGAAGGATCAGGGATGTCACGTTCTGCCCCCCAAGCACTGATTTTTCTGGGAGTGTCTCTCTGCCTGGGGCTCATCCCAGGGTTTTTCCATGGTTTGGATGGGCTGGATCCATGGGATGGGATCCTGGGGGTCCAAACCTGGAGCTGGATCCTGACTCAGATGCTGTCACTGCTGACACTGTCCCTGTCAGCAACAGCTGGGGCTGAGCTCAGGGGACACCTGCCACTGGAGCTGCTCAGAACATGTATTTTTAGGAAATCATTTTCTGGGAGAAGCTGTGGAAAATGTCAAACCTTGATAGGACACACCTAACTCAGACTTCAGACTGGGGGACACCAATTATTTGGTGATTTTAACAGTGGGATCTCCATGACTTGAAGTAAACCAGGCAAGGAGAGGGAATAGAAATACCTAATCACCAATTTCCTCTGCTCTAGCATGTCCCTCCCTAATACCACTGTAAAATACAATTAAAAACTTGGAAAGATCCAGCTTTTGTGTGTTTTATAGCTGACAACAAACCCACAATTCAGCCTTGAACAGCCCTATCCACACCAAGACCTCCCACCCTGCCACAACCTGCAAGCAGCCAACAGGCTGAGTAATTAGTATTTACTCAATTAGTAATTCTGAGTGAGGAGAATGGGCAGGGAGATCTTCATGCAAAGCAGCAGAAGTCTAGACCCTGCTGCCTGCAAAAAGTGTGATGAAAATAAAAATTAAATCCTAAACACTCCCAACCCCCTGTCCTCAAAGGTGTATTGTATCAAACTCCAATTTATTCTGATATTTATAATCCAACGAGGAAAAAGAGAATAAATGCATTTAGAAGAGCAAATGCTGCCATTCTGAAAGTTTTCAGTTCACAAAAATGACAAAAGTGGGCTGAAAAATACCCACACCTGCTCCAACTCCCAGAACCTCCCTATGCCACTCACTCACTGTGATGACGAAATTCAGGATGATGACCTGGGCAGTGAAGGAAAGGAACATCCAGGCAAGGATCAAAATGATTATATGGGCACTTGCCAAACACTTTGCTCCCTTTCTTACCCACAAATCGATCCCAAGGCTTCAAAGGCAGATGGAGAGTTCTCACCCTCTAATTGACCACTGGTGCAACACAGGGTGAGGAATCTCAAACGAGGATTTTTGTAGCCTGGTAACTGCTCTTCAACCTGCAAATCATCTTTAGAAAGTGATCAGAGAGGTCTCTGGAGAGACCACAGCCAGCAAAACACTTGAGAAAGTCCTGAAAAAAACCCACTCATAAACCAGGCAAATATTCCACTCTGCTGGTGTCAGTTGTGAGTTTTTCCTTGGCTCCACATCCAAAGCTGGAATCCGTGTGCCAAAGGGAAGAGGTGGCTTCAGGCTGGAGCTGCACTGGTGATCAGGGCACAAGGGGACGCTGAAATCCAATGAAAGACTGGATTAAAGCCTGCAAGGACAATTCCAATGGCTGCAGTTCCATATAAATCACCAGACCACTTCCACTTTTCCCCCCCTGAACTGCCACTCTTCCATCCTGCAGCTCCTCTGAATAAATTCCCCACATGTTGCATAATTTCAAATAAACTCAATTATTTTTTCTATAGCCTTGAGCAGGGTTTGGACCTGGCCTCTGTCAAAGCTTGAGTTTTCAGTTGGTTTTACAGCTTGGGTTTTTTCCTTTCAGACTGGCCATAAATTAAAGTGTATTAATTGATAAGATGCCTTTTTGTGTGTGTGTGATGCTGCTGTGGTTGATTTCAGGTCACTCCTTTTTCACACAGCTCTACATGAAGTCCATTCCTGTCTGCTACAACAATTCTGCATTAATTTTGCTGGTTTTTTCTCTGTTCTGTAACAAAAATGCCTCATTCACCCTGGCAGCAGGCATCAGATTGCAGCCATGGGTTCCTAGGTGGGAACCAGGGACTGCTCACATGGCCACGGTGCCTTCTGCTGATCCCCCCCAGTTAAACACAGGCATTTATTTGCAGTTTGTACCTGCAAACCTCAGCAATGCACTCGTGCCACCTATTGGCAAACAACAGCAGAGTTGCCATTTCTGCTGAGCACACCTCGAGTAAAAATCCCAAATTCAGAGCTCCAGAGCTGCCTGCAAATTTCCTCATCCTCCACAAAAACCAGCAAGGTCCACAGTGAATCCTCCAGAATTCTGAAAACATTCTCCCGAGTCAAATTCCTCGTTTTTTAAATTTCTGTTTGGAAAAAAAAAAAAAAAAAAACAAACCAAGAGTGCATCATCTATGGGTAGAAGCACAGCTTAAGTGATATTCAGGTTTGTTCATTCATTTCCAAGTATTTCTACTCTCAAAGCATTTTAAGAAAACGCAGACTTACAGACATGTTGTGATAAGTTTGGCAAATAGAACAGGGCTCTCCAATCAACAGAGTGCCTCTGAATATTCTCTTGCAAAACAAAATGCAGTGCCCAGGCAGTTTGGGGAGTCCTGCTGTTCAAATGGCAATAAAGAACACGACAGGAAATATTTACTGCTGCCAGCAAGGCAGCAGACAGGTTCTCATTATCTAATGACAGAAACTGAGATCTCCTTTTTTTTTTTTCCTTTTAGTGCATTTTTCCAGTCCAAAAGGCTGAGTTAAGAATGCAGTACATCTAGGAGCACGTGTCCTAGGAAAATGTGTGTGGTATCTCAGAGCCCAGGAATACCTAACATATGCATTTCTTTTTTCATTTCTTCTGAAAACTGATGTAAAGCTGGCTTAAAACCCAGTGCTGTGTGTGGCTGGCTTCACTCTGAGTTCTTTTCATCCCTGATAGAAGCATTTCCTTCTGCATAGGATGGTCATCCATTTAATTGCATGGTACAGAGCAAAAAAGCAAAGGAAAACTCAGCTGTGGAGATAAATCTCAATAGAAATGTGATGAGTGCTCCTGCCAAGAATCATTTGCAAAACTTGCTATTCAATGCTAACCATCAGAAGTGGGACATCCACGAGCCCATCTGGGAATCTGGAGATAAGAAGCTGCTATTCAACACCCAGAGCAGTTTGTTCCTGGCCAGGAGCAAACCCCCCACTTTAAATCCTGGTAACTTGGGAGAAAAAAGCATTTTTGAGCTGCCACAGTCACAGAGCCTGAGCTGGGGAGCTCAGGCCCCACTCACAGCTGGGGTTTGGGCTTTTGGAACTGCTGAGCTGCACACCTGACAAACCAGGAGACCAAAAGAGGGGGGAAATCCAGCCTGAAAACCACATTTAACAATTCTCCAGGATGGGGCCAAAAAAGGGAATTCTAATGCTGAACTTGGGCCAAGAGAACACGAGTGCCAGTGTCTCTTTACATTTCTTTTCTCCAGCTAACAGATGCATTTCTATGTGTCTCCAATCACACTGTAGACCTTGGAATATTCCAATATTCCACTTATTCTGTCTTTTTTTTTTTTCTCTCCCAAGGATTTCCAAAATTCCCTTTGGGCCTTAAGAAAGAAGAAAAGGGAGAAGCCACTCTCTTTCCAGATGAAGATATTTGGAAAAGCCTCTTCAGCATCTGCTGTCAGCTGTCTGGTGGGAGGATGAGTAGACCTGGAGTATCTTACTCCTAACAAGACTTCAAGCCAACCAAAACCCAACACGGGTGAATCCAACAGAGATTGTGCTGAGATAATTCTCATCCTTGGATAATGCCACTGCTTCATGTGCAGCAAGGCAAATTGTAACTTAATTGTTCATTATTTCAGTATTATTACTAATCCATTAATACAGGATTTCCCTCTATCCAGTCAAAATGAAAAAAAAAAAGCCCCAAAAAACAGTTTAAAAAAATGTACTAAGATCAAAGCAGAGCTGCTTCAGTCAACCCTTTCACTCAAGGAAAATGTTGGATCAATAAAGAAAAGCCCAAAATTCTCTGTGTATCTATCAGCATTAATGTGAGGATCTGAGAGAGCTGCACACCCCTCAACTGCAAATCCCACAAATGTTCAGGCAGCTCATGTTCAGCACACACTGCCCTGGACTGGGTTCCCATGGCAGCAATTATTCCTGAAGTTCCTGAAAGATGAGGTCCCAATGCTTTTCCCTATTTTTTTCTGCTCCTCCCATCTCCAGGATCAGCCTCTGGTGGCTGTGCCTGACTTTCTGTGCAAATTGATTTTGTGCCTTGGGACAGGACACTTGACAACTTTAAATCTTTTACATTCTGCTGCTCTGAACTGAGGGAGCTCTGCTTTGCTTCTCCCAGCCAAGGCCATTCCCGGCCCCCAGGTAACCAGCACACGGTAGGAGGTTTTTATAAAGTAGCTAAGTTTTCTGAGCATCCTTTTCTTTCATCTCCAGCATTACCTGGGCAGAACAGCACAGTGGCCTGAGGCCAGACTCCAAGAAGGCTGAAGACAGAGAGGGTGGGCACTCTGAAGAGGTGTGGAGCACAAAATCTGCTCCTTCTATCTGCTGTCTGTGGAGCATGGCCCTTTCTGAGCCAAACACAGCATCCTGATGTGGAAACAACCCTCAGCAGTGGGGCAGAAAATTGACCTTCCTCCTGCCCAGCCAGCTCCAGGCAGTTTTCTCTTCCATCCACTCCGTGACTTCTCACCTGGTGCTGTCCCTGCCCTGAGAAGCAAATGGAGGAATGAACATTAAACTCAGAGTAAAGAGAAAACCACTGACCCAGCGTGCCCAAAAAACCCCACAGCTGAGGGAGACCCAGCCCTTCCTGTGTGGCCTCAGCACAGAATCCCTGCCCAGGCTTCTCAAGGAGGCCCCTCCATGAAGCCAAAGCTCAGTCTGTGCCTGATGTGCCCAAACCAGCCCAGAAGTGGCTCCTCTCCCACCCCTCCTGCTCCAACCTGGGACACCTCCCAGTTCACTCTCTGTTATCCCATCCTAAATCCTTCTGAAGCCACAGGAGAAGCCCAGAGGGATCTTGTGGGACACAAAGGAGAGCTCGTGCTGGGCCGTGGGACAGGGATGGGTGACAGGAGAGCTGCAGGCACAATTCCATTCTGCTGCCCCACCGATGGCTCCTCTTGATGCCTGGTTAGGACTGCCTAAACTCAGAGGCCAGACAAAATTAATTAAGAATTAATTAAAGGAATAAAAAGTAGTTCTATTTATTGAAGGGCCTTCAGGTACATTCAGGGCAGACCAAGCCCCCCAGGGGCTGCACCCAAAATGGACCACGGGTCACAGTTTCACACTTTGATAAGTTTGGGCCATTTGCATATTGGGGTTAATCCTCCAATTCCAGCTTCAGGTAATGAAGTCATTGACCCCCAGTTCGCTGCCCCAACTCACTTTTGTTTCCATCCCTGGAGCCTGAGGCAGTGAGGTGTCCTTGATGGCCAGGCCTGGAGAGGAACTGTTGTGTCTGCCCAGAATGGGAAAGCAGCAGCTGACACTGGGTGTGGAGTTCAGAGTCACACACTAAACAACTGCAGGGTTACAGATAGATGGAAATAGAAAAGCTCAAATCCTAAGGGATCACTCTGGCAAGATATTCCCTGGAGTTCCTGCCCAGGCACTGCAGGGCTGAGCTGAGGAGGAAGGGCTGGCCCCCAGCACAATGGCTTGTGTGCAAATGAACAAACAGGAGCTCTCTAATGGCAAACACTGGATGGATCCACCTCCCCAGCAATGCCAAATTTCACCTTTTGCAGGTAGAAGAGTTGAGATTTATCATAAAACGAATCCAGGCGGGCTCTCAAGAGAACAAGCAGTATTCAAATGCAATCAAGGCAATGTGAAATTGAGTCTGTGGAAACTCCTGGCACATCTCATAATGGATTGCTCAAATATGATAACAAGTACACTGATTTTTCTCTCTGAGGCAGATTAAGGCAGTTGCTCTAAAAACACAAGATTAATCTGACTCGTGCTTTGATACTTATTTGTTCCAGCATTGGGTGAAAAAGTTATGTGTGATAATGCAAAACCATCCAGCTGGGCATTAAGAGCAAAAATATGCCCACTGAAGCAGTGCCATCCCATAAATTAAAATTAATTAAGCTTAGGCATCATCCTGGATGGGAATAGAATTTGCACCTGTAAATTTAATACTGAAAATCTGTGTTATTTTTTTATCAAACATCTCTACAATTATGTTAATCTTTAGTTGACTTGTGGCACCTTAACTTCACATTTCTCGTACTTTTTGGACAGGAAAACTTCAATATATTAAAAAATGCTGTTAAAGTAATATGAATTGAAGCTGAATGTTTTTAATCAAATACAAATAAAATACTGTGGAGATAAGCAGCATATTTCCTATTAATTCTCTAGGAATTCCTTTAGATTTACTCAAGTGAAAGTAAGAATAAATATCAGCAGTGTTCACTAGTCTTGGTCTTTTACTGACAAAATTCTACTCACTTCAAGGTACTTAATGGAAAAACAGAGAAGAAAAAAATAGCAGCCTTTAGTGAGATAATTTTATACATGGATAGACAGATGAAATAAAATTTCCCACCATTAAATGATCTGGGAAGTGAGAGGAAAGGTTAAAATAAAGCAAGCAATGGATTCTTCTCTTGCCAAGGAAAGTTTTGCTTTCAGAAAGATTGATGCCCAGAGAAGGGGGAGAAGGGAGTGGCTGAAGGAAAGAGAGGAGAGGCTGAGTTTGTATCTGGAAATTCAGCAGCAGCTGAAGGGCTCAGCAACCTCTTCCCTTTCCAGCTCCTTCTCAGGTGGAAATATTTCTGTAGCTGTACAATCAGCAGGAGCCCACTCAGCTCTGAAATCATTAACAAAAGAGGTTATCTCATTAAGGATGGAAACAGGTCATTTGGATACAGAGGGGAAAAAAAAAAAACAAAAGGGAAATGACAAAAGAGGTAGGAAAGATTTAAGAAATGTATTTATTACCTAGACTCCAATGCAGAACATGCTAAAATACAGAGACCCAAATAATTCTAGACATTAAATCCAGTTTTCCCTCTTCCTCAGCAGCCTCATTCACCTCATCCAAAAGAAGTGGAGGACAAATTTCCTTTCCAGCTGTGCTCCCAGAGCATCCTGACACTGAACTGCTCCAGGAGGAGCAATTTTCTGGATGGTTCCTGAGTGGAGCCACCTCTGCCTGATGCCTTGTGCAGGCTGAGCTAGAACAGAGGCTGGGCAGAGTTACAGAATAAAGCAGGGATTTATTCAAAGGATCTCCTCCATGGATCCACCTTGGGCAGCACAAGAGCCCAGCCAGGGCTGCACCCAAGATGAACCAAAATGGTCCCAAAATGCACGGCCGCTCACGGGGGCTCTCACTGTGATCAGTTCTGCTCCATTTGCATCTTGGAGTTCATTGTCCAGTTCCAGCTTTAGCCCATGCAGTCCCATCCTGCTTGTTTTTCTCTCTCCAGCCCACGTTGTTTGTGCTCTTGGGCTGAGATTTGGATCATTTGTCCTTGGTGCCCAGCTGGAGAAGGAATTGTTTTGTCTCCCTGCTCTGTGCAGAGAGCTCATCATCCCATAATGTGAAGCTCAGAACTGCACAGTAAAGCAGCACAGAATGTGAAAAATATAAAAACTCAAACCTGAGGCATCAGCTCATCCTTCCTTCTCAAAGGCCACTTCTTGTCTCCAACCCCATCTTCAGTTTCTTTAACTTGACAAACCCTGATCTTTGTGAAAAACACCATTAAGGATGTCTCTGGGCAACCAAGAGATTTTCATTAATTTTCTCAGTAAGAACTAAAGAAAGAAGAGCAAATCTAATATATGAACAGAGCATCACCAACAAGGCCTCTCCAATACTGCAATTTTAAAAAGATCTGACAAAAAGCCTAAAAAATTACTTTTAGAATTTATAACATAAAGGGAAAAGCAAGTAAGATCTTCTGTTGCTTTGAATATTGAATTTTGGAATATTTTCAGTTTTGAATACAAAAATTAGGTTCTTCTAAAAGTTATGAGCAATGGCAGTTTTTTCAGATAATTGATTTAATAACCAGGGATAGACATTTCTTGAATTTAGGACTGCAAAAGTGATTCTTCAGCACCCTGTACAAGTGATTTCTGTGTTGGAAGAGATATCTCACATTCTTTTGAAAGGAGAAGAAAATACATTTAATTTGAGGGCATAACATCTGATGCCACCCAAAGATAGTAACATTTCTTTTTTCTTCCCAGCACTTGATTATTTTTTTCCACTAATATGATTTAGAAACAAAAACAAAAAAGATTTAAAAGAAAACCAAGACACATGCTAACGATTACTTTGATAATGCTAATATGCCCTTTAAAAGGGAGTCCAGCTGGGAAATTGAAAGGGTGACAAGTGGAACCAACTTGTATTAGGTTGGCATGAGACCAGTCACTGGCGTGGCCTAAATGACAGTGACTGCATCTGGGAAGGGTTTGATAAGGAAATCCTGTTACAGTGCATTGCTAGATTATTATTTTTTCTTCCCCTCCTCAAATTACATCTCACATGATTTTTCTCTTTTTTTCTTTTTTGTCATTTCTTCATTTTCTGACAACAAAATTGTTTCATTTGAAACACTTTTGATTAAGCAAATGCCTCAATGATAGCTCCCAGCACTTTCTTTTAAGTGAGGAAAAAGTCTTATGTAAACTAATCTGATCACTCAAAGACTTTGGCTGGGCATCCTTCCAGTCAGAAGTTTAAAATTTATGATAGTGGTTTACAAAGTACCTTCCAAGTGAGGGAGAGAGAGAGCATAAGCTCTTTCAATGACCTTGATCTCTTCAGCTTCACTGGAGGCAATCCCAGGGGAAGGATTCTCTGTTTCCAGCAGAAATCAGAGTGGAGAGGTCACTGGTGAACCCTCGTGTGTGCAGAGGTGCTGGGGAAGCACCAGGATCAGCCGAGGTCCCTGAGGGTGAAGAAGAAGATGAAGGAGTAAATGGAGGGGATCTTGTGAAGCCTCTCACTGAGCTGATCCACAGCTCTGGTTGCAGCTGGATCTGTCAGCGCTGTTCCTCCCCCTCAGACACAAATCTTCACCTCCAATTAAGCTGTCCTGTGACTTCACAGGTCTCACCAGCCTGGCACGGCTGTCACAACTTTGTCAAGAGAGGTGGAGTGTTTAAAATAACCCTCCTGCTGCTGACATTTGTGTTTCTAAGGAATAAACACGATCCCTGCCACCTCTGACTTCCCCAGGCTTGTTCTGACTCTGAATCACAGCACAGAGCTCAGGGTCCATCACCTGAACATTGATCCAAGGAATTTTTAGTTTCTCCCTATTCAATCTGTTGGGCAATGGAAACATCAAAAACACAAGCAGGAAAGCCAGCAGAGAAGAAGCAGGTGAGTCACAGAAATTCCAAATATTGGGGTTTATGTCATCATTAAGGGTGGCTGAATTAAAGAGAAGTAAAAATAAAACATAAAATAATCTGAGTTTAAAATATGGCTGCCTTTTCTCCAGGTCTGTGGGTTGCATGCAGGCTCCTCAGGAATTTCTGGAACTGCTAGACAATTTCAGTCAGATCTGTCAGATTAAAAGCACAGAACATAATTATCTTCTCATTAAAAAATTGATTAAAAGGCATATAAGAACACTGCAGCATGTTAATGTAAAAGCACCACGTTCTGCATTAAAAGATGCAGAGCAAGTTTGCTGAAGAGGCTGAAGCATCCCAGAGTCAGAAGGATCTTTAGCCAAAGCTTATCCAGGCTTCAAGATCCTTATCTTCTCCCTATCTAATGGCATTTTCCTAACTATGCTCTGGAGAAACAGTGCTCCTGCTCCTTGGAGAATCCCAGAATGGTTTGGGTTGGAAGGGACATTAAACCCCATCCCATTCCATCCCATCCCACCTCCCACTGTCCCAGGCTGCTCCAAGCCCATCCAACCTGGCCTTGGACACTTCCAGGGATCCAGGGGCAGCCACAGCTGCTCTGGGAATTCCAGCCCTGACAGGGAACAATTCCTTCCCAATATCCCATTAAACCTACCCTCCTCCTTCAAAGGTTCCTTGCACTGGCTGGATTTTCACAGGAACTCTTGGACTTCTGAGCTTCTTAGGAAGCTGCAAAAATATACGGAATAAAATCAAAGGAAAATTCCAAAGCTCCTTTGGAAACATAAATAAAATTGGAACTCCTGTTCTGGAAAACACATTGCAGTTTCAATACTGCAAGATATTTTAATCTTCCTTTCTATTCTGTTTTTCTGTGTCATGTGGAGTTCACCTTTCAGGAAGCTGTGAGTAAAAATAGGGTCCTGTTGTCAGATGGATTCCAGTCATCACAGGACACCAATGTTCCCAAACAATCCCAAATCCTGTCAAAGCCCCTGGGAAGAATCTGAGGAACTTCAAATGGCCTGAATGGTTCAATATTTTGATTCACTGGTATTTTACCTAGCACCTGCTACAATAAGATGCATTTTCCTTTTAGACCAGGCAATATTTCACCCACCTTCCAAACCATTTGGCCCCATAACTTCTGTCAGGTGCAAATTAAGGTAAAATATTACCCAGGCCAGATCCAGACTGCATGGCTGGCTCTGACTAATTTTCAGTATGGTTTTATGCAAATGTGCATCCTAAAGCATTGATTTAGCTAAACATGTGCACAGCCAACATTGCTCCTGGCTCCCCCAGTCATTAATTTAATATTCATTTCATATTCCCATGAAGTAGGGAAGTTATTTTACTTCACTACAGAGATTAAATGACTGACTTGGAGAAATTCAGCAAATTTGTGAAAATGCCAGGAACAGAATCCAGGTCTCCTGCCTAATTCCACAAAAACCATTCTTCTGGGCACCACGCACTGCAGCTGCACAGTGGAAATGCAGAAGTTAATCACTCTCAATTCTTGTCCAATATAATCTATTTACTTCTTCTTCAGGATTAAAACTAATGTTTTGTCCTAGCACAAGCCCACTTTTCCTTGTTAAATTCAACATTTCAGGTGGTTTGGTTTGTAGTTGATAGAATTTTTATGCAGAACACTACAGCTTAGGTTGAATTTTTAGCCTATAAATGTTGATTATGTTGATTGAGTTAATTATGAGTCAAGCTTTAAAATAAGGCATTTTATACCTGGACAACAATTAAAACCTCATGTCACATTATTTGTTAGTTTTCAAGCATTAGGAGATGACTCCTCTTTCATGCAGTCTTTCAGCAGCTGAAGATTTTTACATCTATAAATATTTAAATCACCTCAATATGTTCTCCCTGTACATGAACTGCTGCTAAAGCTACATTTGTTTCAGTTTTCACTCTGAATAAAGACAAGTCAACTGATTGTGATCTTTTCCTCCTGGTTCATTTGCCACATGATTTTAAAAGGGACAAAGCAAACACACAAAGCTGACAAGGAATATGAAGCTTCCTCCCCACTAAACCCGATTAAAGGAAGTCGTCCTGAAGTTAATGTCAATGGAAATATCATGGAAACATGACTGCTTGTGGTATTTCCAATGGAAATACCAAACAAAGAGCTGTCCAAATACTACTTCTCCTGTAAATATCATGAGGATATTTGCTGCTCAGCTCAAAGGCAGGAGGATAAAATGGAGAAGAGGAAGGAGAGAGCAGAGAAAGGAAAGCAGAGTGGGGCAGAGCCCTCTTTGAGGATACAGAAGAACAGCAAGAGAGGAAGTTCTCAGTAATATAATCTGACCTTTAAGGGCTGGATAGGATTCAGAACTCCTCAGGAAATGAGTGAAAAGGAGGCAAGCACAGAAGATTGAGCTACAAGACCATCCAGCCCGGCCTTGAACACCTCCACGGAGCTTTCCAGGCTCCCCATCCCTGGAAGTGTCCAAGGCCAGGCTGGATGAGGATCTATCTCCTGGGACAGAGGATCCCTGCCCATGGATGAGCTTTAAGGTCTCTTCCCACACAAATCATTCTGGGATTAGAATCTAAGAGACTGAGATGGGAAAGGCACACTGGGGATTGAGGTGAGAATGAGATGGAAGAAGAGGCATTTTAAAGCTTTTCAGAAGTAATGTAAATGTACACAGACCCACACTCCCCTTGTCAAAACACCTGAACAATCCTCACTTATGGCACTGATTCAGCCTAGGAAACGCATTTTGCTATTTTCATGCATATGTATTTTTTAAGTGTGTATAAATATATACATAAAGCAATTTTCCTGACAGTATTCTCTTGTCAATGGAAATGCATTGCAACACTTCTCTTGATCCATCCTCCCAGTACATTATTCCAGAAGCCAAAATGTATTAATGAGAAAGAGACTGTACAGCCCAAATCCTTGTTGATTTTCTCAGTCCATCCTACACACAATAAAATTAGCACTGGGCATCTTTAGATGCATATTTACAAGTTTCAGTTTTCAGCTCTTATACAGAAACGAGACAAAATATGAAGAACTGAGGCTATTATTTAATTTCCTTTGACATCAATCTTTCCAGATGATTGATTCTGCCTTTTTTCCAACACAATTATAACCGTACCAGAAGTCTAGAAAAACTTTTGCAGTGTAAAAAACACCCTGTAGAGTGAGAGGAAATCCCATTCACAAGTGAAAATTATTTGTATTCCACTGCTGTAAAAACAAACTGAGTACTTCACCAGTTTTGTAGCATGGATTAATAATGCATAAATTCTCACAAATGGTAGAGGAAAGCTTCAGTCATTTCAAAATCCTTCTGATCAGTCAGCATTCCATAAAATGTCATGGAGGAAGAAGGAAGCTTTGGAGAGTACAGTGAACACTCTGCTACTGAACAATTATTTATGACTCATATTGAATTGATAAAAAATTATTCATATTACAGTTCCTCCTGGATGTCTCACACACATGCAAAAAGTTCTGCATCAAGGCCAGAGAGTCCAAAAGATCACAGAATTAGAAGTGGAAGAGGGAAGCAGAGAGCAGGAGCTCACCAAGTGGTTTCACAGAACGTGAAGAACTGAGAGGAGCCACATCTTCAAACTGCCCAGAGAGTTCTGCCTCCCACCTGCTAACACAGGAATAAAACTAAAAAAATGTGATATTTAGCTGCCTTGCTTCTTGAAAAACTTAAACACAAAATTAATACAATTTACAAAATAGATATGCAGGACAAATTAAGGATGTATACTACATGAGTATGTAATTTGAACTATATATACAAAGTGAATATGCATTGCAAATTAAATATAAATTAAATCAAATCTTATCATTCATTTCCAACCTCACACTCTTCCAAAATAGATAAGACCTTGTCACCCTTTAAATGTATTCAAGTGCATGATACCTTCAAAAGAGCTTCATTTACCAAGCCAAGATGAAAAGAAATTTACTTAAATTAGAGGTTTTGGTGGGGTTTTTGTAGCTGCACCAACTTGAGAACATAAAGCAGGCAGCAAACAGCTCAGAGATACACCATCACCTTTAGGATTCACTCAGCATAAGGGTTTTATTGATCCTGGTGTTACAAGATCCCATTTAAGACAAGCCATTCCATTCCCAAGTCCAGCCTTTACTGGCTCAATAAACACTTCTATACCTTCACACTCACACTGCATACATAGAGCAGGAGCAGCTTTTCCACACACCCTGGGGACTGAGCTTCATAATCTGCTGATTGAACTGCCTGTTCCATTGATCCAGCCAGATTTCCCAATAAAAGAGGTGCCTGTTGTCCTGATTGAACTGTGGAGCCCAGTAATGGGAATTCCCTTGGGCTGAGGCATCAGCATCTCCCTGATTCAAACCACGAAGCTGCAGAGCCCAATTAACATTTTCCAGGGCACGTTCAGCTGCTGTTTCTCCAGAAGGAGAGGTTTAAGGTCGTGCTCTAAGAGCCCAGGCAACTGCTGGAGAGTTTTCATTCCAGCACAAGGATCCTGGCACATAAATGCTTCTAGAGTGGAGTCCTCTCTTTGATCAAAGAATTCCCAGCCCATCTTTTGTTCAATACCTGCCCAAACAAATTATTATTATTATTACTATTACTATTAACACAAACAGATATGGACACACACAGCCCAGCAATGAATCACACAATAATGGATTATTAAGGCTGGGAAAGACCTTTAAGATCATCCAGTCCAACCATCAGCCATGTTTCCCCATTAAACCACATCCTCAAGTGCCACATCCACTTGTTTTGCTCTGAGATCTCTAAATTCTTAAAGCTCAGCTGTACCAAAGGATGACATTTTCATATGAAGGGGACAGGAGCTCTCCTCCAAGCCACAATTCAGCTCTCTCTGTAGGAATTGGCTTCAACAGATGGAATTACATTAATTTTCCCACTTTCATCAGCACTGTCAAATAAATTCAAGACATGAGGAGTTAATAGAATAAGGAGTTGACCTGACAGCACATCTAATAAATCAACCAGGTATCAGCTATTTGGCAAAAATAAACAGCTTGGCCAGAATAGTAACAAAGACAAAATCTGACAAATAGAAGCAAATAGAATGCATATCTGATTAAAAAAAAATATATATATACTGAGGAGAAGAAAGGTCTGAATATTGCTGTTCAACTCTGCAAAGCAAACAGCTACCTCAGTTATGAATGTTGTCATTAATTATAACTTTAAAACCTGTCTGTGATTCTCTGAATAAGGTTGGAAAAGACCTCCAAGATCATGGAGTCCAACCTTATTATTTGAGACGTCAATTGATGCACTTCCTGCTTTTGTAAGCACATTTTTGTTTCTGAGAGAGGAAAGGCCAACTCAGAATTTATAAGCCCTGTGCAGTGATTGCTCCTCTTCACTGATGCCATCCCAAGGATGCCACAGACAGGAGCAACCAGGATTGTGGTTCTTGCTCCAAAAGACAAAAAAAGAGGGGGTGAGGGAAAAAAAAAGAGGGAAAACAGTAAAGTTTTCTTTACTGTTGGCTCATTGGGGATTTTTGCCCCCTCTCTGTTGAATGTGCGGCAGGACAGATTATCCAGAACACTTTGTTCTTTCCACTTTA
Source organism: Ploceus nigricollis (assembly GCA_013399945.1). Classification (NCBI taxonomy): domain Eukaryota; kingdom Metazoa; phylum Chordata; class Aves; order Passeriformes; family Ploceidae; genus Ploceus; species Ploceus nigricollis. Next base: position 260,760 of record VXBC01000518.1, on the reverse strand, counting down.
TTTCATTTTTCTACAGTGTGCTGTAAAAAGCAAAAAGCAGCGCTCCAGCCTCGGAGTGCAGGAGCTCATGTGGTGAGGAAACCACAAAACCGGAGGCTGTGTCTCCCCTGGGGATTAAAAAAGTGAGACCTGAACCTGGAATGCTCCCATAAACAATCTGTGCTCCATGGCACATTGAAACCTCTCTGAGTTTAACCCCTCCATCCCACAACACAAGGAATTCCTTGGCTACACAGTAGAGCTGCAAGTAACACGGGATGGTCTTGGCACTAGCCAGATATTTTGGGTTGGAACCAAGATTTTTCCTCATCCTACTGAGATTTGGGGTCACTGAAGAATCAGTGCCTACAAGGGAGAACACACAAAGATCTCTGTTCTGTACAGCAGCTTAAAGTACATTGAAAATACCACCAAAAAAAAAAGAATATTCAAAAGCTGCACACGACAATAAAAGAGTTTAGGTCAAGAAAGCCTCCTTAAATAGCAAAGGTCTCTGAAGATGCATAACACCAACGTATATTCTCCTTGAGAAAAAAAACATTTTAAAACATATAAACATTTGAGAGCTTCATTCATGCTAAAATTCAAAGCAAAAGTCATCAATGAAACAAAAGGCAACCAACCTAGCAGCAAACTCCCATTTCTTTAAAAAAAAAATAGAAATTAAAAACTATTTGGGTTTCCAGCTACAAAATATTCAAAGTTCACAAAAGTTCTGTTACCCCTTAACACATCATTTTTCTTCAGGCAACTTGAGCATAAAAGCAACTTGACTTTCTTTGTACCTCCTGATTTAGCACTATTAAACCCAGCAGAGCATTCTCAGCAAACATCTTGCTGACTGTGAACACCTCAGGTCAAACTGAGCCATTGGGGGTCTCACCTGCACCAGATTTTCTTTCTGACCAAGGGAAGGGATCCTCAGACTGTTCCTCTAACTCACCTGGGACAAACCCCACCTGAATCAGAAACTGATGGAACCAAGGATTCCCTTTCCTAGAACCTCCCATGAACAGCACATCAAACGTTTTAACTTTTTTTGTTTTAAATGCTTCATTTTCTAAGCTGGTTGAGGGATATAAAATGTACGTGGGGCTTGCAGTCAGGTATTCCCAAAGTTCACAGATTTGCCTGTCAAGAGCCTGGGTTCAATTTCATCTTGAAATTGATGCTGGCTTTTTTTGTACTAAAAAAAAGTCTCATATCCTAATACTTCAGGGTTGCTGGTGACAAAATAATAGAGTAGAAATTTAATAAAGCCCTTTTTCTATAGGATAAAGCCTGTGGAACTGACAAGGTGTACACTATAATTAGCAACCTGCACCTTCATATACTTGTTGCCTGAACAATAAGCTCAAAACCTGAGGTATCTCTCCACATGTCAGCAATCCTTTCACCAGCATGACTTGCATACTGATGAATATTATGTAAATGAATTTACAGATAAAAAGGAAAAATACCTATTCTGATGCAAATCACACCCAGCACATAAGCAGTGGGAGTGACTGAAGCCTAAATGCCTCTTGTGCTTTTTCACAGCACACAAAAAAAAAACACAGGAAAAAGCTGTCTGGATGTTCTCACTGCTGCTGACATGGAACCATGAGAAATCGAAAATTAAAAAAAGCCAATGCACAACAAACAAATCATGGAGTATTTGCTTTAGTTCCTGCTTGTTTAATATCAAGATGACACCAAGCAGCTGCCCCCGAGGTGAGGCTGAGGTTTGGAGCTTTTTTAGCTGCTGTGAGCATGACAATGACACTCCTCTGGGCAGCCTGAGTGCTGCTCTGGAGAGCCCAGTGATGCTTTCAGCTTTGGTGTGACCAGGGACCTTCTCCATCCCTTCCTCTGCCCCTTTCTCCTCAGCTTTGCAGGAGTAAATTTAAAGAAAAACTTGGACCTGAATTAGGTGGAGGAAAAACACAGCCCCCAAAATGCATCTTTCATACATTCAAGTAGCAAAAGAAAAGTTTAGTAACTAAATTAGTCAATGTTGCTGAACACACAATTTTGTTTAAGTGGCAACTCAGAAGGAGAAATCAGCAGTAGTAGGGAAGCTCCCCAGTATTTCTCTGCTGATGAGAGCTGTGCCAAAGCACAGCTTGAGGTATGAACTTCCTAGATATAAAAAAGGTGATTTTTACCACTTTGTACCTGCATTTCCCTCCTAAAAATCCTGGGGCAAAGCAATAAACTGCAGCTCATTTCTCCTGCAAAACCACCACTTCTGGCATTAGACTCTTTCTCCATCCACATCTAAGAGTAAGAAGGAAAATCCAGAGGAAATTTCTGGCAGGTGGGGAGCTGGAAACTTCCAGAGCATCTCTGGGCTGGTGACAGCACCCAAAGCAATGGCACCTCTGAGGAGCTGAAGGAATAAATTCAGGGGGCAGATTTGGTCCCCAGACACGCCCTGACCACTGGCACTGCTCAGACAACTCTGCATCCCAGTTCCTCTGACACTGAGTGGCCCCCGGTGATGGAATTTACCATCCAGAGGTGCTGGATTCCATTCCTAATTCTCTGTGTACGCATAAACTTGCTCCAGCTAATTTAAGTGGGGACACGCCAGCCCAAACTCCTGTGAGGATGTTTCAATTTTAGTCTAATTTAATGGATTATTACATTTTAAGCTGACAATGTTCCTGGCTGATTTACAATATCATGAAATAAAGTTAGTTTATGCTGCAATAAGAGTGGCTGAGCAGCCGATTGGAGCAGCTTAATGAAACTGATTTAAATTACACCTTAATTTAAAGAGGCACACTAATGCATATAAACAAGCCCTGAGTGATGCTTTGAATATGAAGAGAACAAGAATGACTAAAGAGCTACAGACATTGCTGGATTGTTCATCTCAGCCTCCCAAAGCTCAGCTGTGGAGGGCTCAGCATTGAGTCTGGACTGGGAGTAGTCAAGGAGAATAAAATCAGCATAAGGAACAAAGTAATTAATCTTATTTTCTATGTGGATTGTCTTTAAATTATGTAAATTCAAAGAGTCAGTGTTTCTCCAAAGCTACATAGAAAAGGGGAAGGGCGCACACATGAGATCACTTGTATTTAATCCAGTGTGATGGGGGAAGTTGGCAAATTCATCACTGAGAACTTGATTCTAATGCTTTAGGAGTTTAATCTTCAATCCCATCAATTCTGTACTAAAAAGCAATTAAAGAATATAAGCAAAAGTCACTGAGGTCATGAGTTTACTCTGTGTTAAAAGTTACTAAATTTTGTCTTCTGTGACTTGTCTGTTCTTTGGACAAAAGCAAAGTGCACAACTGTAAAGAGGGGCTGGTAGTTACATTTACAAAGAAAACAAAATATTAACTACTTTGGCTCAGCTTACTTAACTTATGTGGCATTTCAAATGGGAGAAGTTGGTTATTAGGCACTTCTAAAACTTTTATGTCCCCCAAGATTTAGTTCATTGTGCTGAAATAGAGTGCAAATAAAATATAATAAGGAGAAAATGATGGTATAAAACATTGTGTTGTAGTGGGGAGAAGGAAGCCCAGCCTTATCTTCCTACTGCAATGCATGCTCCATTCTCTCCTTGGAATGGGCTCATATATAACTTTAAGAGTTTGGAAATAAAGCTTTCCATTTTACAATCTGTTTAATGACAGCTGCTCACTATTTCATGGTGGGCATTGTGACAGCCTCATTCTGCAGGACAAGACACTCCCACTCCCTGAGGGCTCAGCCCAAGCTGCTGACCCCAAACTCTGAGATTAACACTCTTTATACTCATTGACTCTAAAATAATACAACTTTTTGAAAACAAATCAAACAAAAAATGCAAATAACCTTACTCTTCCTTCTTCCTTCCACAGACACGCAGCAAGTGCTCCTTCTTGTTCTTGCTCTCTCAGATTTGGACAAAATTGCAGATACAGGGTATGACATTTTCATCCTGCTCTGCTAAGGGCAGGCCCCTTAAGGCTATGAGAAATAACTAATTAAAACAGATGAAGACTTACCCCTAGGTCCAGGCCTCTTTAAAAAAAAAATTAAAAAAAAAAAAATCCACAATTCTATTACATTCATGACTCCCAGAAGAGCTGAACTGCATTAAATTACAATTTTATTAAGTTGAACAATTAATATGTGCAGAAAAGCAAGTTTGAGAGAACAAATATCACAGCAAACTGCAGCCATCCTGTCTCTTGGCTGAAGCCTCCCACTGCAGCACTGCACTAATCCAGGATTATGGCTGCTTTGCATCGGCAGAGCAGCACAAAATAGCCAGGGCACATCAATGAATATGGCCCAAGACATTCAGCAGAATGTTCCTGTGGTTTCTTAACCTCTTTTGGGGCCTGAAGAAGGGAGCACAAAACTCAGCAGTGGATTCACTGAAGAGACGACGATTTGCACTAAAAGTAGGTAACCCAGCAGGCAGAGCTTATTAACCCAAATTGCTCAGCACTCTCAGCCAGGTGTTACCACAGACAATTCTGTCCATGCTTTATCAGGGCTTTTTTCCTAATTCTCTAGTTCCAACTTGGCAAATAATCACTGCTGACTCCCAGCATTGCAGGGCATGCTGAAATCCAGAGCACCTGTATTCCAACATCCCATAGGTCGGACCCCAAAAATAACCAGGAATGCCTCTTCTCCAAAGGGAGGATGGTTTGCAAGCAAGAAATCCCAACAGGTTCTTTTGCAGTGCAGTTCCCCATTAGCACCTTCATGGGGATCCCTCAACAGACTTAGAAGCCAAACACTTCAACACTGAGTTCCCACATAAAATCTGTCCCAGTTCAGACAGAAATTAAACTCTGATTCTCTTGAAGAAGTCCCTGGAAGAAGTTGAAGGGACAAGAGCAAAGAACACTGAGCACACTGGAGAGAGTTGTGCCCACAAGTCACAGCCACACTGAACTCATCCAAAGAGCACTGAGCAAAGCACAAAGAGCCACCTGTCCTTCAAGACAAAAAAAAAAGAAATTAAAAACACTTGCCCTTTAAAAGAAAATGTCAGAAAAATGAAAGCCCCTTCCCTTTAAAAGAAAATTTGAAAAATCGACCTCCAAAGTGCTCTGAGTGTCCCTGTCAGGTGCCTGCTTTTAAACCACTGGCTCACCTAGGAAGGTCTGATCTGCAAAACCTGTCACAACTTGGAAATGTAGTTATGGCAGATTACTCTGGAAAAAACATATTTTCACCACACTCCAAATTTGTTTTGTCATGTAAAGGGCTGCTCCTGTACAGAGCTGTCCAAGCCTCTCTGGCAAGGCAGAAAGGCAGGACTCCTGCAGCCAGCCTTCCAAGGAGCCCTGTGTAGCTGAAGTACAAAGTAGGAGACCTCTGTCTGTGGCTAATTAGGCAGCCACGTTAATGAAGAGACTCACTAATGAAGGCAGGACCTCAGGGTTAAACCATCTTGGGAGCCTTCCCAGCCCTTACAAGAATCCAATCTCCTCCTGGGGAAGGAAGTCCCTGGGCAGCATCATGGGGAAGGGATGGGAAGAGCACAGCTCCCAGGTCACCCACCAGAGTCCCCAGGCAGGGAACAGAAATGGAATTAACTTCAGACCTCCTGTCTCACCCCAAGATCTCAGAATTTCACCCAGAAAATGCTGCCTGACAACAGAGCCCTGGACAGAAGCTTTGTGTTTGCAAACTGGGCACAGTTCCACATTTACACCATCATTTGTATTTGCTAAATTGTCGAGGCCAATAAAGTTCAGTCTGAGATTATTTGTTTTGCCTCTTCAGCTTCAGCTATATTTGGTAGCTTTGTTCTTTTTTGGATGACAAACTTATTGAGGAGGAAAACAATTAGGGGTTTAAAAAAAAAATCTTCCTAGCGTGTTCTGGGAGAAAACTTAAAGCCTGCTCTTGCTGAAGAGCTGACACACTCCACAGTTTAATCTTGAAACAGATGCAGGGAGGTAAAAGAGTGTCAGAAGTTCAAGGGCTTGAGCTGTAGCCAAGAAAAAGGCACAGGCTGTGCATAAAAGCTGTGTCTTTCCTTTTTGTCCAAGGGGAGGTGAGGAAAAGCAGCAAAAATCCCACCAGCTCTGTGCCTCAGTTTAGGCAGAGCTTTAAACATCATGTGACAAAAGCAATCAATTGATGTCTTCCTGGCAAGATCTGATTTGAGATGTTTGAGTATTTTACATACATACAACATTATTGTCAATACAACATTATTGATACTATAAATGTGAATAAATAATCAGAGCAGAAGATAAAATAGTGAAGTGGAAAAACCAGCCACAGTTTCTAGATATGGTTTACATTTGGGAACCTTTGGGAGGTGTGGGATGTCTGGTTCTGAGCCCTCCCAAAACTCCAGCATCTCTCAAGGTGTATTTACACACAGAGCTGTCAGCAGGATGATTTACTTTATCAGAATACCCTCAGGAATTGCAGGAGCTGAGTCAGTTGCAGGGGGACTGACCTCTCTCGTGGATTGCTACCACAGGAGAGGAAGGAAAACCACGAGCAGCTGGAAATTACAAGTTTTGTCCTAGAGCTGGCAGTGAAATAATGAGAAAATTGCAGGTGGTGCCACTTTGGGGCCAAAGTATGGTCAGAGACTGGAGCAGGATGAGACACTGAAAATCACCAGAGTAGCAGTGAAATACCACAACCAGCCCCCCTCTAAAGTGGCTTCTTCCCTTTCCTTAACAGGTGGTTTCACTTCTGTCAGTGGAACACAAAAACCTCTAAAACTTTCACTTCTTCACTTTTCACAGCCCAGGATTCCTTCAGTGCCCTCCAGCAGAGAAATAGTGAAGACTACAAGCATTGCCTTTATAAAACACCAGTGCTGTCAATTTTCCAGCTATATGACTCCTGTTTCCATTTTGTTCTAGAAAAA
>VXBC01000518.1:173916-253913 GCA_013399945.1 Ploceus nigricollis | reverse complement strand
AAAATTATGCAGGATCCCAGAGCCCTGCAGAATCCAGTAAAATTCTGGAGGAAAAACTCTGAATTTCATTTGAACTGTGCATTCTTGTGAAGTGCCACAGACTCAGTAACAAAGATAGAGATTTCTTTTGGTAGGAATAAAAAATAGAAGAGGCTTAGAAAAACAACTAAAAGAAAATCTGACTACTCTTTATATAAAAGATCTAGGAAATGTTTTAAAGAGCAGCACATGAGATTTAAAATTTCTATTCAGAAGCATGTAAGTGCATATTAAAAAAAAAATCACACATTGATTGGCCTCCTGTTTAGCAAAAGAAGTTTGGAGCAAACCTTAAAAATATTTTACAACCACATATTTTGGAAATAAGCTCCTCATGCAGCTACAAAAGATTATGGTGCATGGCCAGTTTAAAAATATAAGAACTCTCTGTTGAAAAACAAAAATTCTCAGCTGTTATTTAGGATGTCAGGCATTACCCAAATGACTTTCAATGGGAAAAAGATGAACACCAGCAACGTTGTTAAAGATAAAACCAGGGCATGGTAATGGATAAATAGGGTATCTTGGGGCTTTTTGTTGTTTCCTAGGTTTTAGCTTATTTAATAGCTGTGCAGTTGGGTTTAGGTTCAATTAATTCTCATCTGCTCATAAAGAAATCTTTGATCTTAGAGGAGTCCTTCTATTGTGAGTCAAAGCCTTGCATGATAAGAAAACCAAGGACACAAAATCCTGTTGTGTCTTGTTAGCAGCACATGAGGGGTGTGAAATCCTCCTGGTGCCATGGTGGGGCAGAGCTGGGATTGCACAGCTGCCCTGCCCAAACAGTTAATGAGAATGTGAATTATGGGCACCACACCCAGAGCCAGAGCCTGCAGTAAGGGAGAAAAATCATAAAGAAAGGCTTCAGAAAATCAGTCCTGCTCTCCTGGAATCAGTGGCTGGCCTTGTCAGGCTAGCCCTCTGCAAGTTCCCATGAGAAAGCAATCCTGGTGTGAGCAGCTCATTAACATAACAATCTATTCCTGGGTAAAAAACAACCAGCACCTGTATAAACTGTTTTTACACCGTTAGAAAAATGAAAACTATCTCTCACAAACAACTTTTCAGCAGGTACACACCGGGGTTTGAGTGACCAATCAATACAGAATAACAACTTGTTAGTGACCAATAAAGTGATTGGCAAGAAAGCTGCTGAGCAACTGGAGTCACCCACGAGGTCTGTAAAACTGGGTAAAAAGGAGTTATGTGAGTAAAGAAGGAGCTTTTTCACCATGAAGAAAATGGAGTCCTGTGTGATTTATTCCCATACCAGAGCCCAGTCCTTGGTCAAGAGCTTCAATCTCTCCATCTACTGCAAACCTGCCAGGCCAGGGCTGGAATCTGGGGCTCTGGGAACATATTATGCATTGTTATAATTAAATTTTCTGTTGTGGTTTTATCCAGCAAGTGCTACTGCTCATTCCTTCACCTTGGAAAGGCACAGGATTAAAATGGCTGGCAAAGAAGAGTTCCAGGTGGGTGGGTGGGACCTGCTCCACTCTGAAACAGCATTTCCCTGTAATCTAAATCAACAGAGTCCCAATAATCCTTTTAATTGTCAGGACTCTCCTGGTTCAAAGACAAAACCCTTTCTCCCCCTCAATCACCATCCCTTCCTCACACAGATCTTCCTCCAAAGCAGTAGAACAAATGATGTGTAGGGTTAAGGGATGAGCTCTCCAGGCATTTGTACTTTTCCTGACAAACAAAGGCACAAAGCTGGAAAAATCTGTCAAATGAGTATATTTAGTCCAGGCAATCACTTAGAAACCATTTTATGCTTTAAAGTCTTTTCTATTGCTATGAGATGTTGTGCAAATGAAACAGCCTCAGCTCCCAGCCTGGCTGTTTTATTTCCAGCCTGAGATTTCCTGGGCACAAATAGATGCAGAAGAGAGCACAGCTGCTCTGGGTCATGCAGTAAATCCAGTGCTTTGGAGATGCACTGGATTTGCTGTAAATGCACAAATTAACCCTAAATCTCAGGCTTTTGGAGCAGCCAGGACTGCTGTGGCTCTGACAGACAGCCTGGCAAACACACCCAAGGTTTCTGAGCTGAGCAGGTCGCTGACACCTCCTGCAGAGCAGCTCTGAGAGATCACATTGTTCCATGTCCAACAGCCAGACAAACACACAGCACCCTCAGAGTACCCATCTGAACAACAAGAATGGCTCCTCAGGGCATTTTTTAACAGCTTCAGATGAAAAGGATTGAAAAAAATCAACCTTCTAAGGGTAGAGCAAAGCCAGGAACAGCAGTTACACAACAATCCAGTTCAAGTGATGGATAGAAGCTGAATGCAAGCCCCAGCTGTGATAGTAAAGATGGATCAAACAAGTGCTGGAAGATTTCTTTTCAAACAGGAAGGCTCCTCTTTGGTTTGTTTCCCCTGCATTTATTTGGATGGCAACAAGATATATATATAAATATACTCACACTGTTTTTAAAATTAGAAATAACAGTCAAAAAAAGGATAAATAGTTTGGCATAACTGCAGGATGCCAGCCCTCATGAACCTGTTCCATCAGTGCTTTATATTGCAAGTAGAAAAAATGAGCTAAGGGGAAGTTAAAATCAATGGGTCATACCCCCAAAAATGCATTTATGGAATATTGGAGAACTAAAAAAGTTCAGAAAATCTCACCCATCAGAAAACTGTGAGATGGAAAATCAGACTCTGTTTTTAGCTATGTTCCTCCAAGGTCTTCAGGATTGGTCCTTTTTAGAATCCATTGCTTTGCTTGCAAAGCCTAAGAGATCTGAGACAGATGATGCAGTTATTACTGCACCACTCTGCCTCTTTCCTTTTTCAGGAATTCCTGATAATCTGTCCAGGACCTTGTCCACAGGCTCTCCAGGAGTTCCCCCAGCTGGCACTAGATGGGGTGTGATGCTCAGCATCTTTTGATCGCAGACTGATCAGTTCTTTTGGGGAAAGGAGAGTCAATAATGAGATTTCAGCCCAACTGAAACAGTTGGGACAGCTCAATTCAGGAAAAAACCACAGCCAGAACTCTGCATTCCCACTTTTCCCTAAATATTAATTTGATCACCTTCACTCTGGCCTAAAGTGGGCGTGGAAATCTCAGGTAGGTGACTCAGAAATGCTAGAAGGGAAATCCCACACTGTTCCTCTCACACCTCCCCATCCCTTGGAAGGTTTCCCTACCAAAATAATCACCACTGCTATTTTCCAAAATCTGGAGGAATAAGAGTATAGTTAAAAGTTTTGTTTCAAGCTTTTATAATTATGATGAAGATCTGAAAATTATTAAGAAAAAGCAACCATTGCTATAAATCTCCTGGCCTTGAAAGAAATTGCTACAGAGAACAACACAAACACAAATAGTGAAGCTTTAACATAAAAGCAGCTGAAGAATTTTGCTGAATATTAATGCCACTTTTCAGTCCCCAATTCTCCTTCTTAGCTCTTTGCACCACCTACAGAAAGAACCCCCAAAAATCAGCCCCACACAGAAAACCACATTTCTTCCCTTACCTTCCCAGACTCTTCAAATCTGTTTGAGGCAGAAAAAAGAAATCTCCCATTACTTTGAGATCACTCACCTGTCACTGGAAACTCAAGGAGTGAAGTCACTTTTTAAAACAGTTCTTCTTAGTCATCTGTTCTTGGAAATTTAAATTTCATTGTAGTAAAACCTTCCGTCTGAACTATCTGACTAACAATTTTCTCTTTCAAGAAACTTAAGGAGGGAGAAAAGTTTCCTTTGATTAGTTTTTTAGAAGTTCATCTGCAAGCATTCTTTCTTTTTGAACAAGAAAAACCTAAAGTTTCCATGACTGCCAGGCCATTTTAATGAGTTAAAGAAAGAGATTTCTTATAAATTATTCATTTCTTTCTTCTCCTATTTTTTAGTTTCTTTTCTCCTTACTATATTATATCCTTATTCTATATCCTCTGCAACAAAATCCTTAATAACCACATTTGACTTTTTGACTATAATAGTACAATAAACCATGTGATGTATAGAATACCCCCTGCAATTCCAATGCATTGAATACCATTTCATCCTTTTTAATTTCTTTTTTTTTTTTACTTTGGTGGGAGGATAGGGTAAAAAGACTGAAGAGGGAGGAATCTAAGACTGATGAAGGTTCAAGAAATGCCCAATAGCTTTATCTTGTCTCCAGCACTCTTTCAAGTAAAATATCTAATATTTTCAAAAACCATAAAGGATCTGGCCAGGATAGGAAGAAAAATCTCTGAATCTATCTAATGGTCTGGCTGTATCCTGAAGCAGGAGAAATAATAGCCTGGTAATTCCATCCCAGGGAAACAGCAGACTCTATTCTTCCACTCCTGATAAATGGATTTATCCCAGCACTGATTTAGAGCCTTACTAGGACAAACATGAAGCATTTTAACCAACAATGAACGACTCCATTGCTTGTGGCTGAGTGGAACAGACTCAAAAATGTTTCCTTCATAAACCAGTTATTAGAGAGACAATCACAGACAGGGAAGATTTAACACAGAAGCAGCAGCTGAACAGTTTTGGTAAATTTTAACAGCACTTATCAGTCCTTAAAAACACACCTATCAAACACACACTGTACTTATTATACCTTACAGGAAAGTGATCTCACCACTCCCAGGAGATGCTGAGCTGAATCACAAACTTATCTTGCTTCCTTGAAATTATCAGAAGGTGCCTAAAGCTAATAATTAGTACTTAGACTACAATATCTTCTCTCCCACTATGAAGATTATTGTGTCCTTTTTGTTTCTGGGGATTTGTGCTCATTTATATTCTAGGATTCATCTTTTATGAGAAACAACCCCAGCAGAGTAGAGGCTGCACACTGAGAAGGGTCTTAGAATGCCACTACTGAACTACATAGGAACTAAGAACCACAAATGCCAAAAGGTCAGAAAAAAGGAAAAAAAAATCTTGGTCAGGTTCTTGAAGTGAGGAAAAGAGAAAAATCAATAAAAGTGTCAAATCTTGTAAATCAATTTATTGTGATGGGCCCTGAGGTTGAAGGATGGGGCATGAAAAGGAAACAAGCAGCTGAAGCTCCCAAGAGCTCACTCATTATATATTAAACATCAGGGCAATGGAGGGATAAAACTTACACAGAGTCAAAAAAGATGAACAAAACCCCCACCAGAACATAATTATGGCAAACATGAACCAATGTCCTATGAGGAGCAGTTTCATTTACAGTTGGGTTACCACAGACACCTGTATCAGGAAAAAGTCCCCACATGAGCCCCCTTAAAATAAAAAATTCAGATTTGTCCCTATTTATTACTACCCTGAGTTAGTTAAAACCTGTGTCACTCTCAGCTCAGCCCACAGGATCACATGGAACTGCAGGAGAGCTGCCCCTGGGTTTCTGAGCCTCCTTTCCCAGGGTATTTGTGCATCATAACCAAAGGATTACAGGAACATTGCTCCAATTCCAGTTCTTTCTGATGCCCATTAGGTTTTGCCTTTTTTTCTTTTATGTTTTCTGTATTCTTCACACATGTATTTGTAACTCTGTCACCTATTGTATTAGTGACTCGTTTTCCCAGCACTTTTCCATGGCCTTTCCTGAGGCAGAAAGACAAAAAACTCCAGAGCTCCAAGCCCCAGGGGCACAAGGCCCCAGGGCTGTCTCAGTTCTTGCTGGGAACCAAGGCTGAGAACAATTCCTGGAGATCCATTCCATGGACAGAGCACAGCCAGTGCCAGGGGGGCTCCAGAGAAGGGGCTTGACCTGGGGGGAATTGCATCACCACTTGTCCTCCTAATTGGTGCTTTTTATCAATTATGCTGATTTCCTAACACCTATAAAATGTCCTCACCCCTGTGGGGGTGGGCTTTTGTGGGCATCTTTCCATGACTGCCCCTGAAGGCCTTCAAATAAAGATCCCCTTTTCTATTACACCTCCTTACTAAAACCATCTCAAGTTTCATTTCCAGGTTGGGAAAAAGGCAACACTTCAATGGCTTTAGGTCATCACAGCACAGAAACGCTGGGAGAAGGGCTCCTGAGTGACTGTCACATCTTCTTCTGAAAATACTGCATTTCAAACCAACATAAACCAGTAGCCTCTATGCCAGTGAGTTTAGAAGTCTGTCCAATGCCAATAAAAGCTCCACTTCTATGCCCAAACAGAGAGTGAATCTGTTTCTTTGAAGCAGATTAAATTTCTTTTGATTGCTCACCAGTTGGGTTTTTCTTTTCCTCTCTGTTCCCTGAACACCTTTTTAAGAACTGGACGAAGATCTTGCCTTAGATTTTGCATAGCATCTACAATCCCTGCTTCCTTACATGTAATTTCCCAGTTTGCTAATGAGTGCCCAAACACCTCTTAGAGATGATCTCCTACAGTCAGACAATCAGAGCTGTTCCAGTTTCTCTGAGCTTCACAGAGCTCCTCTATTTAATTAACTTCAAGTGCTGTATTCTCCAAGGAAGCAGAGGGAGAGTTTATTAGGAGGTGTGGTATAAATTACACAGTAATTTGAACAGAGTGGAAATTCAAGACAGTTTGAGTGCAAGAAATCTCTCTGTAACACACCTACTCCCTGAGAGGCCAAAGGGCAGAACTTGGTTTCCAGCTCTTATTTAAGCCCCTGAAGAAGTGTGATCCCTCAGCATCTCCAGCAATTTGATCCATTAGGAATGCATGCCAAGCCAAACTCCCAAAGGCTTTGCACAGATTTTTAGAGTTTAAATCAAAATCACCATCCAAAAAAACCCACCCACATTCTCACTCGTTGCCTAGGTGAGAAATTCACCAAGTCTTCCCTTTTGCCTGGAAGATTTTAAAGTTGCATCTGAAGGATCCAAGCCTGAGCAGCAGATGAATAAATCCCAGCTCTCTAATTAAGCAGAGGCGCTCCTCACACCCTGGAGACCCCAAATGTTCCAAGCAGAGCTACCAGACAAGAGCAAGTGGATTGGCTTTAAATGATTGCCAGAGCATCAGACGATGGCTCAACAATTAAAACAACCCTCCAGGGAAGGGAAAACAGGGCAAGACAATCTTCCTGCAGAGGATTCCAGACCACATCGTTCCCTGCTGCTGCCGCCACCCAAGCGAGCGCTTTTTAGAGCAGGAGAGGGGAGAGGGAGGCAAATCCTGCCAAATTAATGTGCCAGAAGGACAGAGTGCAAAATTCCCAATTCTTTTTGAAAGCAAGGACTAAAGCTGTGCCTTAACCACCAGACTAGCAGCAATTTGCTCCTTTGGAGGTGGGAATTTCTACTTAGGATGGAGTGCGTGGGAGTCCAAGACCAGGTTGGACGGGGCTTGGAGCAGCCTGGGAGAGTGGAAGGTGTGGAGGGGGAATGGGATGAGCTTTAAGGTCTCTTCCATCCCAAACCATTCCAGGATCCTATGATTAATACTGGCAATAAAAAGCAGGTTTCAAGGCATCTCCTTCAACCCTAATTTTAAAAGCAAGCTCTGTTCAATACTTTCAGAAATTATGCAAGCAGAGAGAACAACACACACCAAGTTGACATCCTGAACAGCCATGAAAAGCAACACCATCAAATCCATAAACACAAATTATTCTTTCAGCAATCAGTTAAGTAGAAATACAAAAAGTTTTGCAAGATAATATGGCTACATTCTGGTGCATTCATGAATTCTATCAGCTTCCCTTTTATTAACAAGATTCATTTTAACTGTTGGTATTAACATGACAACAAAATGTAAATTATTTGGGAAGGCTTTCTCAATTGCTATATAATTATAAAGGGGAAAAATTCTCTTGTATCAAGTTCATTATTAAAAAGGATAAGTAAATAAATCTATAAAATATTCTGTTAGTTGCTGAGAAACCTCATTGTTGATATGACAACCATGGCACAGAAAACCAGATTACAGCTTCCTTCAGATCTGTGGGGATTCTACATTTTCATTAAGGAAAGTGGTTTCTATCTGCTATGCTATAGTGACACCTACAGAAAAAAAAACCCAAAACATTTAAAATGGGGGCCATGGTCAGGAATTGGATTATTTTTAAGTGCTGCATAACCACACTTGTGTGTGGATGCAACAAGTATTGTTTAGAATCCATCATGGAGGCTCTGCAATTCCATCTGCCAGTCTTCCAGGATGCAATTTATAAATGTTTTCATGGCAGTCATGGCAGCAAATCACACCAACAGCAAGTTTCCAAGCAAAGCTGGTTATTAAAATTGCTGAACCCATGCTGCTAACATGCCTTCAGAGGCAGGGATTTTTACAGTTTTCAAAGGCTCAGCACTTTTCCCCTGTGGTGCTGCTGAATTTACAAAAAGGAGCATCTCCAGAATCTCCTGTTGATTGTGCATTGTTGCACTGATGTTGTGCAACTTGTTTTCCCTTGAAAATGCACTTAAGACTTTGCTTCTGCAGAAGGAAGAAATATTCCTTTTTTTCTAGACCTCCTTGCCTCAAAATTAAATGCTCTGGGAAGTTCTGGCACAGCTTTTATGGTTGACAACACCTTCAACATCAGAAGCCATTTGCAGAAGTCTCATTCATTCAATATTTTATTCTTGAATCCTCAAAGCTTGACACACTATTTCCATTTTCCTTTTCAACCAAACAATGGCAGCACAACCTCCTCTTTTTCCTGGTCTTTTCCTTTAACACTAAGGTATTGCAGTTGAGGAAGGGTTTAATGACATTAAAGGCTTCAATGAAGGAGCCCCTTTCTTTGAAGGAATGGATAGAAAATCTTAAAAAAAAAAAAGCCTTCATTACATTTCCCAGTATGAAATTACAATTAATATTGCAACTTATACTTTGTTTTCAGTCAGTAACACCTCCACAACCAGAGGGGAAAGACTCTGTAAGGTTTCTTCTCATCCATGTTCAACATCCAGATAAACTTAGGAGGAAATACCTAAAACCT
The DNA here is from genome assembly GCA_013399945.1 of Ploceus nigricollis. NCBI lineage: Eukaryota > Metazoa > Chordata > Aves > Passeriformes > Ploceidae > Ploceus > Ploceus nigricollis. The sequence continues at coordinate 245,006 of VXBC01000518.1, read as the reverse complement.
GGACTTGGACCTAAATATGACACAACAAACAGCTCTTGCAGCTGCCTTTATTTACTCCTATCCATTTAACCTATTGCTTTAGGATAAAATTTTCTCAACTAACATGACCTCAAGCTGTGTCTGCCCCAGACATACTTGTTTGTCAAACTGTACAAATTACATTTATTTGCACAGATCAGCCACTCTCACCACTCTGGACAGACCAAAAGGACTCTAAGCAGGGCTTGACACCAGCCTTAGGACTGCCACCATTCCAGGCTGCAGCAAAAAGCCTCTGTAGATCTCCCTCTGAGTCCCTAAATAAAGATAAACAGAAAAAGTTACCAGCCATACAACACTGGTTTATTACTCCCTGCACTTAAATGTTTATTCAAACTCACAGATGGTTCTTTCTAAATCAAATGAGAAATGAGAAGAGACAATGAAGCAGAAATGCTGTGGCTACTCCTGGAAGAGATAAGGGTTACTTCTCACCTCACTCCCTGCACAAACTGAGCTGGAGAAGCTGGAATAAATAAGGAAAATGCACAGGTACTTTGGACAGACACAGACATCTCCTCTGAAGGAAAGGCAAAATTTTTTTGCTGTCACAGCAAGAGTTAAACCCAACTCCATTACCTCTTCCTTAGAAAGCTCCTCACATTCCACCTCCCTTAAATTGCTCCCTGACTTAAGTAATCATCTCCTTCAGGCCCTTAAGCAACGACTGGAGCTGGGTGAGTGAAAACCAAATTTCATCAGTACCAGCTGAGGTAGCACAGGAGAAGCAGAGGTGTTTCTGGCAGCGTATAAAACATTGGCAGTTTAGAAAGGAAGGAGCCCTTTCCCATCTGACAGGTTTTTAATATTTCCACTCAGTGTGTCTGAGTGCTGCCCTAGGCATCCCAAAGTTTGCTGCACCACATCATTCATTTCAACAATTCTATTGAAACAGAAAGCAAAAATAAAACACATTAAAAAACTATCAAGGCAGGCAAACTTGTGCTTCTGGGGAATCCAAATCCACACTTCTCTCCTTGTGAGAGCTCTCACTGCTGTTGCTGCAGCCAAGAGTCCAAGTGGGTGCTCCTATAAAAGCATGGAGGTGGATGTGGCCAGAAATTTTAGCACTGATGGCCCATGTGAGCTGTCCATGGTGTCTGACAGTGGATTTTTCATTTGCTCCAGCAGCTGAAGAGCTGTGGCTGATTTTCCATCAGGTAGCAGGGCTGCCTTGAGGCCCCTCTGTGGCTCCCCCATTACTGATGTGTTCCTGCTTCAGCTTCCATTATTTGCCCAACTTTTTACCTGTGCCCAGGTGCCTCATGCTGCTGAAGAGCCAGGTGCAGGTTTTGTCCTCTCCACATCCTTCCCTGCAGCCAGGAGAGAGGTTGTGCATTATTCTCAGGCAGCATCCTGCAGCAGTGGTGAAATAAAATTGGAAAATTTCTTCCCAGATATCTGACTTTTGGAGCACATTTTAAATTGATCATATTTGGGTCATTTTAGGGCAGTTTGGGAGGTTACACTCAGGAAATCAGAAGCTACAGAACATGCTCAGGCCTATGTCTTTGCTGTAAAATGAGCTTTACATTTTGATTTGCTTCCTTTTGCTCTTTAATTTGAGGCTTTGGACTGTGGAGGATGGAGAGGGCTGGATTTAGGCTCAAGAATCACTGGGACAATGCTCTCAGGGCTCAGGATTCTCTGGATTCTCAGGATTTTTAGGGCTATCCTGGGCAGGTTCAGGAGCTTGACTCAATGATCCTGTGAGTCCCTTCCAACTCAGGATATTCCATGATTTTTTCAGGAGCAGGGCTTTCAGGTTTCACTGTCTGTCTGTGGGGAATTTTTGTGTCAGAGCAGAATTTCAACCAGTCCCTGTTCTTTTTATCATTCAAGATAAGAACAGACTTACTTAATTCAGGTCACGTTCCTTCCTTTTATTTCATTTTCTTTTCACAAAAAGGAGTCTCAACTTCCATCTCAACACTCAAAATACACCATGAAAACGTGCATCACTGATCTAAAGAAATGCACATGCAAATTCCCCTTCTGTAATCAATTAAGCACACCTAAACATAATCTCATTCCAGGAAAGTCCAAGCACAGCTTTTCACCTCTGCTTTAGGTGCTACCTGGACATAAACACAACATCAACCCTTCAACAATGCATGGGGTAAGAGAATAGAATTTAGATTTCTGCTCAAATAGCACCCTTTAATTTTATCAACTGGCTCAGACACCTCAATACACTCCAGCTATTAAATCTGAATATAAAGCATTTACAAAAGCCTCACTCTGAAATCCCCCCCATTTCTGTTATACACAGATGCACAGTCACAGAGAAAAGAGAATTTGTGCACATGATCAGGTCAGACACAGAAAATTCAGTATTACATACTGACCACAAATCTCAGCTTTCAGAAGGCAAAATGTCACCCCTACCTCACACCTCCACAGGCCAGAACAGAACCCTGACAGATGTGCTTGGCCATGAAAAAAAACCAAAAATGTACATCTAAATAAGGAATATTTTGGCCAGCAGGGCAGGTGAGTCAGAGGAGTGGTGTGGCCAAGCAGGAGCTGATAAAGCTGATATTCAATGGAACCTGCTGTGGTATCTCACCACCTCCCTCCATCCCCTGCCCCCTACAACCTCCTCAGCCCAGCCCTGAGCAGGCAGGAGCTGCTGAAGGGTTGGAATCTGATGAAAAAGAGCCAGAGCAGAGCCCCCCAGCATCCCTGGCCTTGGCACTCACTGAGATACTCACTGGGATACTCACTGAACAAAGGGAAAAAATGTAAATACCTGAGCTGTAGACCAGAGGAGCAGGATCACATTGCAGGGGACAACCATCCCCTCCCAAACCCCCCAAAATGAAATTTAAACAGTAAAATCATTTTGTCTGGGTTATTAAATCAAGAAAACACTGCTGATACCATTACCAGCAGCTAAGGACTGTTTCATTTTACTGTCTAAAAGAGCAGTCAGCCAGTCAGGTTCCTTTACATTTCATTTTGCATGCACTGGGACACAACTTCACCTTCACAGGACAATGGCAGCAAACACCACAGCACAAAAAGCAAATTTCTGAGTGCAGGATTCATCCCAGAGACTGAAACTCCTACCAAAATCAGGATTCAGTAACTCCAAATGTCTGAATTAAGCACCCAGCTGTTGTGGTGGGCCCAAGATCCTGAGGCAGTCCAAGGGAATCATCTTCCATAGACAAATGAGTGCTCTCAAGATTAAAACAAAAAGCCACACAATAAAATTGCTCACAGGTGGCCAGCAGCAAGCTGGATATAAATTGGATTACAGGACTGTCAAATGTAATATCAACTGTTCTCTAGCAAATGGGCAAAGAAGGTCCTCTCCACTCTTCTCTGTGCTCAGGAAACTACAGAAATCACATCCCTGAAAAAAAAATACACAAATTCTTTGTAATTTATTGAATAGCTTTAGATTTGTAACATAATACAGCACTCAGAAAGCAATGGAAGATAAATCACTCTTTTAGCTCAGACACAGAGTGTTTCCAGTTACTCAACTACTGCTCAAAGAAATTATTTACTCTTGCAGAAAGCTGAACACTGGATAGTAAGAAAATCATTTCGCTTCCATTTACTAACAAAGTTCTGCCACATGTTGCAGAAGACCATTCTACAGCTAATTTTCTTAATTTTAGATATATTTCAGCTTCAGTGCCTGTCTTGAAACTCCAGTATTTAAAACAACTTATTTGAATGTTCTGTGCAAGCATTAAGCTTTATTGGAGGAATAAGAAACTACACAGCAAATTTCCCCCCAAATTTACCAACTTCTGCTGAGGAGAGTTTCATTCTTTATTTCTCTTTCTCAAACTTGCCATTCTTGATGCTCTGCAGTCTCATTTTCCTCAAACATCTTTGATCAAAAGCATCCAGATGTTTCCTTCTGGCTCTGCCAAGTGCCAGATTTCACTTTTTTTGTGAAGTCATAGAAGTTCTGAAACAAAGGAGGAATTTTATGAGCATTATACAGTCAGTCTTCAAGGAATCTCAGAAGTCATTTGCTTCATCACATGGACTGGCTGCATTAAACCTCTCCTAAATTTAATTACATTACTAAACAATGGAGTTACCACAGCTTTTATAGCAAACACAGCTGGAGCCATAAAAAGGTGAATTAGTCACATCCTATCCTAAGGACCAAGGGGAATCTCCTGCCAGACACTATCTTTGATCAGCTTAGCAAAGTTTTAATGTGAGGTTTTAATTGCTGCCTCTCATTAGATACAATGACTTGAAAGAAAAGCAGTGATGGAGAGAGAAGATCCTTATAAACTAAAAATGCTGGTTAGAAATAAACATTTCTGACAGTCAAATTAAAATCAAAGTTAATCTGGAAGTGGGATGAAGTTTCTAGCTTGACTCTTAGAGCAGCAAGGTTATGGAAGCACCTCCCAAACACTGTATAAATGGCAAAAAGAAATTAACCAACCAAAAAAATAAAAAAAATTTTTAAATTTTTTTAAAAATCATGTCCTGCCTGCAAAATAAGGCCTTTCCTGGAGAATTTCCTTCCCAAAGAAGAGAGAATTTGAATTCTCCTTCCAGCATTCCATCACCAGTGAGCAGAGCAGTGCACAAGGTGGCCTCACTCTGCTCCACAGGGAATCCCACGGGTGGCAGCTCAGCTGCCCCTCAGCCACATCTCCAGGGGAAATCAGGATTATTTCCCAACCAGCAAATCCAGAACTCAGCCATGACTTTGACTAAGGTTCCTTCCCACCCACAGTCACTCATTTATCAATATTCTGTTTCCTCAGTCACACAAGAATTTCTGCAAGCTCCCACAGCCAGTTTTAATTAGAATATTCTGAGTCATTTTGCATCAGCAGCAAATTGTCACCTATTTACTTCCTTTTCCAGGCCACATTTATTCAGGCCTTGGAATTGCCTCCACAGGAAAACCTGTCCTTCAGTTCCACCTCTTTTTAGTAGAAAATTGAACAAGAGCTTGGATTAAAACTCGATTTTTAAGCATTCACATTTTTAATAAATTGTGAATGCCTAAAAAGCCTAATGTTTAATCCAAACTCTTATTCAATTTCATAAAAAGGTTTTATATATTTTTAAGAGTTTTGCTTGAAAAATCTTTATATAATATATAAATTATGTCATCCTCATACTTGTTAACTTCTCCTAAAATCTTCCAGGTTCTATTTATCTTCATCAAAGTTACAGAGAGAACTCCCCAACATCTGTTTGTCCATTCCTCTGAGCACCTGATTTTTTTTATGCTGTGCTAAGTCAGATTTGAATTCAGCTCCACACTGAAACAAAGGCTGGGGTGAGAGTTCCTCCCTGCTGCTCCTTCTGCACCCAGGCAGATCTAAGTGGTGTCCCACAGCAGCAGGCTGGTGATTTCACATTTTAATTCCCTTACAAGCACTGGGTGAAGACCATCTGGTCTTTGTGCAGTGCTCCTGCTCAATTTATTGATTTGTCTCAAAACTCGAGGATGCTGAAGAGAATAAAGCTGTTACAAAGGTCAATCCAGTCCAACAAGCCCTACAGAAAACACATTTTGCAGCATCATTTACCTAGGAAAACTCAGCTACAGATATGATGCCTGGTTTTGTGGGGTTTTGCCATCATTCTGGCTGGGTTATGTGAAGGAACAGAAGGGAATCTGACCAAAGTCATAATACTAAAGCTGCTCTATAGCCCAAAGTTGTGCTACAAATCATTTGCATTTATTAAGCAATTTACTTTTATACACACACCAGCTGAAAACACATGAACACAGGGTTAAGCATCTATAAATACACCCCTGCTCTTGCAATAGGTAATCTTTCCATTTTAAATCCACTTCCCCTATAAAAAATACACAACAGTCCCTCAGTTTCATAGTCACACACGTTCTCTTTATCAGTACAATTAAACCTACTCTGGTTTTCTCTGTTTTTTTCCTTTCCCAGCTCTCCTCATCTTGTAAAAAATATCCTGGAACTCAATTTATTAGGTTTTTATGTACTAGATGCTGCATTTCTAATAACCTAAAGTAAGTAACCCCCCTCACTGGATGGAAATGGACACACCTGAAGTTGGAATTGTGAAGAATAATGTTTTGTGCATCCTGCAGGAGCTTTTATTTCCTGGCTGCCACACACACCAAAGAACAGTAATTGATTATTTGGGGTTCCTGACCTGAGCTGGATCCCAAAAATTTGGAAGGGAGCAGCAGCCTCCCTGCTGAGGGCTGCCAGCCAAAGAGGGGCAAAAACCAGGGCTGGAGCCAGGACCTGCTGAGGGACAGAGGTCAAGGCACTGCTGAGCAGCAGGGAATCCAGACATCAGCAGAACCTTCCCCTGGCTGCAGCAAGGGCTGGCTGGGGGAAAAGGCCTGGATACCTCAGTCCTGGAAACCAGAAATTTCCGTAAAAAGTGCAAAAACCAGAAATCTCACCAGTAAAGTCCAACGCTGCTTTGCAATCAGCCACAGGTTTTTGTTCTCTCCTCTCCCTCCACATGTTCATTACCAGCTGCAAGGAGAGGGAAAAGAACAGGTGAAGGTGATGCCTCAGGATTCAGCTTTTCTATTTTTCAGATTCTGTGCTGNTCTAGCTCAGCCTGCACAAGGCATTAAAAGACAAGAAGCAAAGTTTGAGGAGCAAGGACAAGATGGCTCCTGTACCAGAGGACACAGGAAAAGGAGAAGGAATTGCAAATGCTGATTGGCTTTATCTTGCAATACACTGCACCTTGATCAGCACTGCTGGAAGGAGAGGGAGCCAGACTGGTTGGAGAACACAAAGAGAGCACAGGAGAGTGTGGGAGCAATCTGGGCCAGGTCTCAGTGGTGTCCAACACCCACAACAATACTTTGCAGAGAAGAGTTTGGCAGCAGGAGTTTATTCAAAAAAACCCAGGTAAAACCATTTAGCTGTTTGCTGTCAAAGAGGATTCCTGAAAAAGCATTTCTAATCAAACCAATACCTTCACTAAGCAAAACAAACAAAGCCACCTACAACACTCCTCAGTTATCTTCATCTAATGTGAACCTCAGAATGGAGCAGCTGCCACATTCAGGTGACAATTTGGTTGACGTTTTGACACATCATTCACACTCAGAGCATTGTTCTTCTCTTGGAAGCAAACAGATTTTTGCTTTAAATAACCCACTTCATGCAGTGATATTTGCAGGCACAAAGCCTTGGGTGTCATTCATGAAAAGAAATGTTTAGCTGAGTTGTAAATTATAAGACAACGGAATTTGAATCAAAATGAAGAGTCAAATATTGAGTGGATGCCACCAAAAGGAGACATTAAACTTTTTTTTTTTTTAAATTAAGAAGAAATAACAACAGCACCAAGCAGGATAATTAGAATTTTCAGCATGTTTTTCCTCCAGCACTTGTTGAAGCCCTGGAAAGAGTCACTGGCAGGAGTGAAATGGGCACCACCACCCAGCTCGTGCTCTGCATCCTGAGCTGCAGGACACTTGGAAACAAAAACTCTGCCAGAGGAGGATTCACTCATGTCCAATTTAGCCTCACCATAAGAAAATAAATGCTGCCAGGAACAGGCATCCAGCTCCTGTATGCTATTTCTGTCAGGAAAAAAAAATTCTGAGAATGTTTCTTTGTTACACTTAAGTTCGTGCCTATATCCATTTTAATGTCTCATTTTGACTCAAATCCTCCTGTCCAACACTGAAATCTTACTGTGCTTTTGAAAACCACTCCAAATTGACAGAGAGAACATTCTCACCTGAAGCTCATGCCAAGCCTAGTTCCCTTTCTTTGCTTATTTCCATTCACACAGGGGCAATTTAGGAAATCAGACATTTTTTAAAGGTGTTTTAACTGAAGGCCCGTGTCCCTTTGAGGACAGGGTCACAACAACAGCACAGGCAACAACACTGGGAATACAACTGGGGCTCCCAAAAGAAGAGAAACAAACCTGCTGAGCCCTTTTAGCCTTTCCAAAACCATTATCCACAGAATCCAGAATGGTTTGGGCTGGAAGGGACCTGAAGCTCATCCTGTCCCAACCCTACCATGGCAGGGACACCTTCCACAGCCCAGGCTGCTCCAAGCTGGCCTTGCTGCCTGCTTTGGAGGAAGAATGCAAAGGAGATGCCACCAGGGATTCAGAGTTCTTCCAGTGGAGCTCTTCCCCCTCCTTCCCAATAGATTTTACCTGGAAAGGACACCTGGCCCTGGCCATCTTCCTTCCCTGGATGAGCTGTTAATAAACACCACTGTCCTTAGCTGCTTTCTGCCTTCCCAGCCTGCAGGAACAGAATCCCAACAGGAGCAGGAATCTCTGCAGTGCTGTGACAGTGATGGCCCTGTGCCTTGGCAGAGCATTTAACACCCTTAATACCTCGGGGTGAGCCACAACTTTTGCTCTGTGTTTAAATTGATCAGCTTCTGAGGCTGCTTTGGCTTCTGAGAGCAGGTTTTTTGTTGATGACATGCTGAGAGCACAGCTGTCTGGGCAAGTAATCTGCAACTAATAAAACTCTGCAGTTATTTCTTGTTCTGATATTTGACTAAATGGAAAAAAAAAAAAAGCTTTTGTTGAGCAGCAAGCATTCTATTTTGTTTAGAAAATTGTCAGGAAAGCAGCCTCATCATTCTTCAGCTGCCTTATTAAACGTAGATGCCATGCAAAGCAGTCCTGATAAACACCCTGCAGCCAGATCAAAGTCCTGGAGTGAAAAATAACCCCCACTGCTGCAAATTGTCTGTCTGGTGTGATTTTCTAAGCACTCCCCACATGCTGTGCCATAAGCCTGCTCCTGGTGCTGCATCCCAGTTCTTACTTGTGCAGCTTTGCATTGTAGGAACGATGTAAACACCAGGGATGTTAATGTAGGAGTCAAACATCCCAATTTTTCCAGGTTCAGTAGAAAATGCTTGAGGGAAGAGGAAGGAAAATGGTTTACTTGGAGATGATTGGGATATTCAAAGCATTGTACACATAAGTTATGTAAGCAAACTCATCAACTTTCACAGAATTACACTGCCAAATAAATTCAGGTAAAAAGATTAACATGAAAAATATTCTCTAGGAAGCTATTTTGACTTTCCAAACAGACATTATGAAGCATAAGAAATGTTATGTGGTGATGCTTTTCCAAGAAAGTTCAGCAAGTTTTAATTTGTACTGCAGAAGGGAATTGCAGATAACTATAAAACACTGTCTTTTGAAGTGCTGTACATTATAAATGTCTGGTAAATTACGAAAAGATACTTCATGTCCCCAGTGCAATTCAGAAAAAATAAAGGGTAACCATCACATTCCTGTATTGGTTTTTGATGAAGTGAACAACATTTGAAACTCCTCAGAACATTAAATCTTCTCTTTCACACAGTTTGTAAAACATCAGGATGATTTCCAGTACCCTTTAAATCCAAGTTAAGGTCTAATTTCAAAGATTTTCCATGAAAACAGGTTCTTGCCAACCAGGCCTAAAAAATTCTCTGTAAAATTCAAGCTGGCTCAGCAACAATAATATTGATAACTCTGAATGTTATTTATCATTATTGTCAGTTGATCTGTCTTAACTTTAGCCTGGGCAATGGTGTCATGGTTGAGCCAGTCCTTAAACCTTCAGCCTATTCCCTGATCTAAGCAGTTCTTAATCAGACAGCAGAAAACAGCTGAAATTGCTTAAATACCTCTGTTCACAATGAAAACAAGCAAAAATATTCCACAGAAAGCAGGTTATTGGCTCTATCCATCCTGCATGTCCTACAAACAGAGAAAAAACTCTAATCTGTTTGACTTAGGATGTTTTTTTGATTTAGGATGTCTCTCCATATTGGCTATGAAGCTTTCCAGCTTGAAAATTGAAAAATCTCTTCAGGCTGCCTAATATTGACAGGGAAATTGAAGTTTGATGCTGTGCTCCATCAAAATGGAAAATGTGGGGGTTTTTTTCCCCCATTTCCATCTCAACCCCACACAAGGCACAAATCCAGAGAGGTTGTGGACCTCTCATCCCTGGAAGTGTCCAAGGCCAGGCTGGACAGGGCTTGGAGCAGCCTAGGACAGTGGAAGGTGTTCCTGCCCATGGCAGGGGTGGAAGGAAAAGGTTTTTAAGGTCCCTTCCAACCAAAAACACTCTGTGATTCCATGAAAAGGGCCACATGAAAACCATTTTTACATCCAGCTTGAGTTTTCCCACTTTTGGCTACATCACAGGAGGGAAGATTAATTTCCAACCAATCTCTTACTAAACACTATATCTTCCTGCATGGGAGATATTTGTCTACCTACAACCAAGCTGAAGATTTGATTTCCACCCACATTAATCTTGCAAGTCTGCAAATAAGCACAAGGAATTTAGAGAGCAAAATGTGAGAACTTCTGGCCTGACAACGACAATGCTTCCTAGCAATGAAATTTTGCACGTCTGGGAAGTTATTTTAGTAGTTATGTCATAACTTTAAACAAGAAAAGATGGACAGGGGGTTGTAAAATTTGGGCAATTTAAAAAGGTTTTAAAGCAGAAGTCAAGCCAGCCACCAGCTCATCCTGGGCTCAGAGTGTGTTCCCTGTACCAGAACATTTGTTTGAAGATTATTTCCTCAGCTCTCTCTTTCCCAGGCAGTTTATTAGCCTGAACCCTGTGTCCTACACCTGAGGAAGTTTATAGCAGCTGAAAGATGGTGGAAATTATTTCCAGGAGCTCTTCTCTTAACAAGCCATCCACAGGAGTGCAGCTCCTGGCACTCCAAGCCCCTCTTCCCAAATCCTGGCTGTTCCAGTGGCTGAGCAGGGGCAGGCACTGGATCCATTACAGGGATGAGCAAAGACCCTGCATTAGAAAGGACATTCTCTAAAATGGATTCCAAAGTCATTTCAACGGTGACAGCAACAATGTCACTGAGAACAGGATGTGCTTTTTCACTGGCAAGCCTCCCACAGGCTTTATCAAGAGCAGATTGGGGCTGTCCCTGCATGTTCTGAGATTTCATCATCCACATCTAAGCCATTTGCATGATCTGTGCTGAAGGGAAGGCCAGGATATTTGCTTTTTACCAAGTAGTAAAAAGTAGGAAAAAGAAATCAGAACCCTGATCTCAGCTCCCATTTTGATCTCCTTCCAAAAAAATACACAATAAAAGCAACTCATTCTTTAAATGGATACAAGCACTAAAAATCACCTTAAAAATACAAAAAAAAAACCCACAAAAAACAAACAAACAAAAAAAAAACAGGGAGGAAAAAATGGGAAGGGATGTGCAGGAAAGGAAAGATTATATCCATACCTGCAGCTCTTTCTGATCTAAAAACTGTTATCATAACTCTGTTCTCTCACTCCTTTCTCACCTGATTCTGAGGCCCAATATTTCTGAAGACTGGCTTACCTCAACTACTACAAAAAATGTAGCAGAATGAAACTTTAACCTTCATTAACAGGTTGGCCAAGAGAGAAACAACCTGTGCAAGCCCAATGATTGGAATCAGGCCAGATGATGTGATTCCTCTCTGCCTCAAAAGTTGCTGGTTTTTTTTCTTTTTTTAAAAAATCCTCTTTGTTCTGTCTGTAGCTGGTGTTCTTATTGTGACCATAAAAATTGGCTTTACAGCACTAACAGCTAAATGCAAATAACAGCAGCTGTGTTTCAAGCAACATATGATGTATCTATTTGATAATTTAATAGTAACTCTAATGTAATATAAGTAGGAAAATTAAATATAGTAGAGGAGAAAGTATATTTGTATTTGGCAAGCTCCAGCAGCCAGACAAAAATAATGCAACAGAGCATGATTTTTCCAGGCTGTTTCAGAGCACTTTAAGAGAAGTGTTCATATTTTTCAAACTGAGCCACATTCAATTAACTTCTCTTCAGGTTTCCCTGTATAAATGATTCAAACTTACAATAAAAAAACATAAAATAATTGTCAGGGCTCTGGTGCAGAAGAAGCATTGGTAGAAATGGTTTGTGGGCCCCACACCATGGGCCACTGTGTTTTGATAACTTTTCATTCCTCAGTCATTGCCCAATTCACAGCATTTTCAGGTTATAAACAGGATGTTGGTAGATCCAAGCATAGTTCCCAGCTCACACTGATCACCTCTCCATCTTTATGAAGATGTTTATTCAGAGTTCTGCATCCCCCGCCTTTATTTTATGGCACAGAAAAACTAGCTACAGCAGGAAATTATGGAAGGCCTCTCCCAGTGAAGAGTTCCTTTAACCAAAATCAGCACATCTGTAGTAAATTTAACACAGGGAAGAACCACAGCAAACAAAGGAAAACAAAATAAAATTGATGGAGTTTTATACTATTTCATCTTGCAAAGTAAATATTAGGAAAAAAAAGTAGAAGTACCACAAGAAATGCTGCCCCAAAAAAATAACCAACTAAAAATTATGTTTGTATTCTTCAACACAAACATTGGGTAATTTTTGTTGCATTATGTTCAGAGAAACATGATAGACACACACTGGGCCAAATCCTGAAGGATTTGCTGAGGAGTTTTTGTTAGGTTTGGGGTTTGTTTCCAGATTTTTAGTTAAAAATAAAATAGAATCAAATTCATACCTAGCAAGGTTTCACAGCTCATTCTGCTGAATATTTGTTCCTTAACCCCTCTGTTGTAGTTCCTTTGGAAATCAGCATTTGAAATCCCTCAGTTTTACTGAAATAAATCACAGTTTTTCTTTAAGGGTCTTTACATCCCTCAATATATGGAAAATCAGTTTTGGTTTTGGAGGCTTCCATTCCTTGGGCTTGTTAACTGATCTGTATTATTAACATAAAATAGATTATTATGTTTCCATCCCTTACCAAAAGCATAAGCATATTAAACAACCTAATTAATCCTAATTAACTAGAAAGTCACGGAACAGTTCTCTTGACCAAAATAATTTAGAAATGCCCTTGTGTTGATGGCTTGCAATTTGCAGGATTCATTTTTGAAATGAAAAAGACAGATGTATTTGTCTCTGATGCAAATGGTCTGGATAAATTAAAACTAATTGGGTTTATGTGTTCCTGATAATTAAATGAGATGCATGTAAGCTATATTATGATGGAGGAAAGAACAACTCTTAATTTTTATAAATGAGATGCAGCAAATGACAGCATCTTAAAGTCTATTAAAGGGTAAAATCAAAGGGTAAAACAGAGCTCTGCTCTGGAGCAGGAAGCAGAGACCTTTACAGTGTTTTCAGTGGAATTCATCCCTTGCTGGTTGAAAAGAAACATTAACAGGAAAACCTCAATTTTGACTGTCCAATCTTTGCCCATCTCCCTGTGCAAAGCCAGCTGAGAAAGGACTTGATGGGGTTTCTCTGACTTGGAGGAGTGGCCCTTCCACATCAAAACAACAAAGTCTGGTAGCCAGACAAACAACAGCCAGTTAAAATATTTCAAGGACTCCCTGGTCAGCTGGTCTGGATTTTGAGCACAAGAAACATTCATTTTACACTGTAAATCTACTTATTAATGGGAATTTGGTTGTTTGATAAGAAGCAACCACATAGATGTGGGTCAGGATGCGTGGACAACACATCACAGCCCCTGGGCAGTGCCAGGCTGATGATTCACCAGCCCCTCTGACCTTCCCTGAAAGGCACTTGATGAAGACAAGGGGAATAGCAGTTTGGGAATTCCAGCACTTGGAATCCTATGGCATTTGTGTTATTCCTCTTGACACTGCTGTGTATCACACTGAGAGAAGAAAATGGCCACATATAACAAATCAGACACAAGCAGGTGGGGCCTGCCAGGCTCCTCAACAGGAATCCTAAAATACTTTAACACATAATGAATGTGATGTCCTCTCTCAAAACCCAAACTGATGACCAAGTCATTTCCCAGGATTTATGTTTTAAACAATCACATCACCAAAAATCAAGGCACACAAAAAGACAAACTCACCCCAGAAGCTCCAAAAAATAAACTGGTCTTTCATTTTCCCCTTTCTTCTTTTCTCTTTCTCTAAATGGACTGGAAAGATGATTTTTCTGTGCAAATCCCTCGACACTTGGGTATGGATCAGGCATCCCTACAACAGGCACAGGTAGAAATAAAAATAAAACCTAAAAAAAAATTAACATGATCATTTGTAGACTGTATTGGTATCAAGAAATCATAGAATAGTTTGGGCTGGAAGGAACTTTTAAGATCATGCAGAGAATTACATTAAACCCCATTCATAATAATAAACAGCTTTCAACCTTCCAACACAAAATTTGTTCTGTTAGCAACAAATGTATCACAGAACTGCAGCAATTCAGAGGCTCTTTTTTGTCTTCTGTTTGGGATATCAGTTCCACCACTACGACTTAGAGGGGAAAAAAACCACACAAAACAGCTTCAAGTGTTTTAAATCAGGAATACAAAACAAATATCTTAATATCACCACTGCCTAAACAGATCACTAATACATTGAAGGGAGCTTATTTTTAGCCCAAATTTTGTTGCAGGTGTTATCAGAAGCTTTTTTTTTTCTTTCAAGCAAAAGGGATGGGAAGGGAAAACTTTGAAAATCAGATGTTGAAAGCACTCAGTGACTTGCTGGTTATCTCCAACAAGCCCAAATTTAAAGGATTACCCTGCCTGCTGAGGGCTTGAGGCACACACTGCAGCAGCAGCTGCTTCATCAGTTTTCCTGTTAAAAAAGGTTGGGAACAGCATGGAAGCAGTCAGGCTGTCTGTGCCAGTGGAATGAGTGTAATAGGAATATTTGGAAGAGTAACTGAAAAAGAAAGGTTACATTGATGAAAGAAAAGCACTGGCCTCCATCTCCAAAGCAGAACTCCTGCTTTGTGATTTTATTCTCCCAATTTCTGACAAAGAACTGCTGTAATAAAACATCAATATATGGTAAACTCTATAAAGAAAACTGAGGTGGAAAATATGCCCTCACCTTAAAGACAAGAAATGAGGCAGGAAATCAAATCAATGGTCTGTTCAGCCTGATGCCTCTAGTTTGTATGAATTAGGGTGGCTGAAGTACTTTTTCCTGTAAAAGAAATTGGTGCAAAGATTACAGTGTTGTCTGATATTAGTGCAGAGCTGCTGGGGGGGCAGATAACACAGCAGAGTCCTGGGGCGTGGGGAGAATCCAAACCAGAGTGGGTTTAACTGCCAGAAACCAAATGAGAGACTGGGATGTTTCCACTGATCCGTTAGTGAAGGGCACCTGGCACCTCTGAACACAGAAAAGCAGAATTTAAAGCTTCTCTTCCTAAAGGAAAGTTTGAGGATAACAATTTCCATGAATTTTAGAACCCTGCCAGGTAGTTCAGCCATA
Organism: Ploceus nigricollis; assembly: GCA_013399945.1. NCBI lineage: Eukaryota > Metazoa > Chordata > Aves > Passeriformes > Ploceidae > Ploceus > Ploceus nigricollis. The sequence goes on along the minus strand of VXBC01000518.1, from coordinate 229,750 downwards.
AACATTTAAGAACAATTGTCAGACAAAGGCTTTTAATTAATCCCACTTTCAAAATCTCCCAACACAAAAAGACAAATCTTTGTCACTGCTTTTGATACACCTTTACTATCACAACTAGGAGAGAAAGGGGAAATTTTCCTTAAAACCACAGTGAAAGAAACAAAAGAAAAGAGTCAGGCACATAAAGGGAAAGAGAACTGTCAAACTAAGCAAGCTGCTGTGTCTGAGAACCCTAAAGACGTTAGCAAAAGATACCATTTAGGTAATTTCAAAGCCACTTAATTACTGGGTACAATTAAGCATTCCCTCAAGAAGAAGGCAGAAAGTCCCCAAACCCTCTTTACATCAAAGCACCACATTGGCCAAATGACCTTTTACAGAAATTATATTAATTGCATTAAACCTTACACTTTCTGGGGAGGAGGAAGAAAAAATCTTTTTATACAACACAAATACAGCAAGTTCAAAAGGACAGTTGGGGCTGTTTGTTAAAATTCAAACCACCCAGGATGATTTTAACTGCATTTCCTCTTTGTTCTTTTAATTATCAAAGGCCTGTAAGGCAGTAACTTACAGCACAGCTGGATTTGCCTGGACACAGACCCCTCTGAACTGGAATTTTGGAGCAGGGAAAGAAAGGGAATTCACTCCAAATTGATTCTGAGCAGAGGTTTGCTGCTGGTCTGGGCTCCCTGCTGGAGTTAGAAGAAAGAAGTGTGGCAGTATAAGTTAAATGTACAGTGGAAAGCTGTTAAATTCTATTCTGCAAGGTGCAAGTCCCTTCTAAAACATCTGGCAAAGTGTACTTGACCTTAGAGACTCCTCCTGTGCTTCTCACCACAAACCTGATCATACAGAGACCCCAATTTATCCCACTAATACCCCTGGTGTGGCACCTTCCAGCCTGGCCACATAAAACCACATTTGGAGACACAAAATTTCACCTGCAGACAAGAAAACTGACATTGAATTAAAAACAATAAATAAAACAATCCTAAAGAATAGCAGCACAAGAGAAGTTTTCTTTTATTCTGTTATTTCTTCATAGTAATAATTTAAAAAAAAGGCAAATCAAGGTATTTTCAAGAAGTTTTAATGAAAACTTTACAGAATATTGCTTAGTAAATGATGTCTTGAGCAGCACTTAAAACCTCTTGATCTTCTTGGTTCTGAACTACACAAAGGTGGAGACTGAACTGAGTTTTCCATGTTCACTTCAATGCCAGAACCTGCTGTTTGTCCTCCAGAATTGCTTCCTCAGCATCCATTTGGCTTTCCTCCCAGTCCCTTAAAAGAAACACACCCCAGTGATTTCCAGTGCCTCCAATTCCCCAGGTTCTCTGCTTTAAGCCTTGCTGACATATGTTCACATATGTTGTACTAAAAGGCACACAAAAAGCTTTTACTGGAGATGTTGTCAGTACAAGCTACTCTAATTCAGCTTTTCCCCCAGTTTTTGTCACAGATCTCTGAACCAGCTCTAATCACACAGCATGGAGTCCCCTTCAGTGCTCCTCTGACTCCTGCTGCTTAGGAGATCCCAGTAAAAAACCAGTGAGACACAGAACTTGAGGAACTTCCTTTTCTCCAGTCATCTCCTCAGTGTCCAAGGCAAAATAACAAATTTATGGGGAGTTAGAGGTTATTAGCTCACCTGCTGACAGCTTTTCAAAGCTACCTCACAACCCAAGAATGCAGATGATTTTTAAGAGATTTACCTCACAAATTTCAGTGCTAATTCACTGAAAAACCCACAATCCTCAAATTTATCATTTGGAGTCTAAACAAAAAAATATATCCCTCAGTTGTGACTCTGAGCTGCCTGAGAAGGGGCTTAGAACACCAAGACACCACACAGAGGTCATGCTGACATTTGTAATTAGCAGGTAATGCACAATTAGAGAGTTGGGGCTGTTTTTATTTCAGTTCTGACATGGTTGGCACCTTGAACAATCTAAAATATCATAAAAACACAGCCAGCAAGTTGCATTTACCCAAAAATATCAAATGTGTCGTGGTTTTTCAGCTCCAGGGTGTTCTGGAAATCTGCATTTCCAGAGGTCTTCTCCATGGCTCTGCTGGAGGAGGTTCCATCTTCACAAGTTAGGTTGGAAGGACTTTCAGGGCCTGAAATGTCTTAGGAGCAAATATGAACAAAAAGATGCAGCATCTCCACTACCAGCTCGAAAAAAATTCAAAATATTGACAAAAACTTGCCATTAAAAAAGTCTCAAACTCTACCTAATGAAAAATATCACTACAAATTAAGATTGTACTTTCCAATATATTTGTAACTTCTTTATTAACACCTATAAATTCACCACCTCGTACTTCAGAAGTATCTTTCAAAAAAGAAATACATGATTTAAGTATTCTGCACAGTGCCACAAATTTTGTGTGAGGTGAGACACTGAATGATTGCAGAAAGCTCTAAAGTTTGGTTCTTTTTTTTTTTTTAATTTAAACTAACATGAATAAAATATAGACCCTTTCCAATATTTTCCTGGGATTCAAAATTGACAGCTTCGATTTCTGCACACAGCATTATTTAAATTAAAACGTCAACCTGGCTGCTCATGATGTGAGAAATAATGTAGAGCTACATTTCTTGGGATGGAGACAGTTGAAATTGAGAAAGGTAACACAAAAGTGTAGATACAGTTATTACTTGTGTCCCTGTTTCTTAGAGCTCATCTAATCAGACTTGCCTCTGTAGCAGGAAGAAATCCTTTATTAGATCACTCCCAAATTGTACCAGAGACTACCAACACACAAATACAGAAACTTCTTCTAGAGGGTTTATTCTCTAAATATTCAAGCTAAGAGAGGAGTAAAAGGGCAGCAGCAGAAGCTAAGCTAAATAAAAAGAATTTTTGGTGATAGCTGAAAAGAGGTAATTTTTAACCCCAAAGCTTATTCAAAAAACCACTAAAATACAAATACACAAAAAACCCAACTAAACTTAAAAATCCTATTCAAAAAAAAACCACCTATAATACAAATACACAAATGAAGCTATAAAAATGACAAATTCAGAGTGTCTCCATTTTACACAATTAAAATGAACCTAATTAGGAGCTCAGAACCGTGGCTGTCCCTACCTGGCCATGGCATCCATGCTGCCATCAGATGAGAAAGTTGACTTTGAGCCTGGAAAGCATTTGCAGCTCTGCTCAGCTGACTTTCCAAGACACCTTGAACTACAGAGTCATCAGCATATTCACTTAGGCTCCTCTCAGAAACCCAGAGCCCATCTCCTGAAATCCAACATTATTAGAGGAAATTATTTGCTGGTTTTCTGTTAATATGCATTTACTCTTTCTATTTTTGCTGCATTTAATGTGTGAATTAAAGAAGCCACACAACAAATTTTTTACAGATATACAACAGACTAAAAGCCTGATTTCAAGTGAGATATTTAATCAAATTAATGATGTTCACTTGTTGCCTCATACACCATGAAAAGCAATAGGAACCTCATGGAACTCTATTCTCAGGGGATATTTCTATAAATAATTATATTTATAATATATATTTTTATATTATACATAATATAATATAGATTATATATAATCACATACAGTTTAATTACAATTATAAAGATTAAATTTATGGTACTAGATTGCCTCAAAGTAGAGAGTTTATTTTATCCTTGCCCAGCACCACTTGTGTGGCATGACTGTCACCTGAAGTGACTCTTAAAGCAAGCTGGATGGAAGGGAACTGAAAAAAGATGATAAATAATTTTGAGGATTTATTCATACAACAGTACCTGGAAAAGGGATTCTCCTGTCCCTAGGGCTGGAGGCAGCAGCCAGGGAAGAAGGTGCCTCCAGCTTTTCTTGTTTAGGGTTTGCACCTACAACAAAGAAACCTTCAAGTCCCTGATATGATGTAGAACCACATTTCTGTCTTTTGGCTACATCCTGTAACTTGAATAAAACAGAGAGATTACAAACAGGAAACTTTATAAGCTGCCCCTGCAAGTTTAGATTAATAAAGTGTTCATTTCATACAACTCAGACTGATTTTGACAACCAGCTGTAACAGATATTCATGAGGATGATGATTTTGCTCAAGATATGCTTTAAAATCCCAAAAATTTCTCATGTTGTGAGAGTTTGAGTCTGTTCTTTCACTAGGGGACATGAAAAGCAGATTTTCTTCATGTTTAACTTTTGGGTACATAAAGGAAGATGATCACTGTTTAACAATGTCTTCAAATCAATGTCCCAACCTTCTCTATCATTTTTTGCTTTTATTTTCAGCAAATAAGGATCTGAATAATTTATTAGATAAGACAGAGTACCATTTTTTGGTCATTCAGACAAGAGGTTATATTGTATATATTGTATACTGTTAATACAAACATGGGAAGAGCTGCTCCTCCAACACCTTTTATGTCTGAGACAGAATTTGTTCTCTTTTCCTTTTTTTGAACATTAACAGAAAACTGGCACCACAAAGTGGAGCCTTTCACCCCCTACATATCAAATATGGCAGGCAGTGACAATCCCCTAAATCTAAAGCAGATAAAGCAACATCCCTAATCTATTTAGCAATTAAAGACATCACAACTTACTGCTGAAGATTTTGCCATTACAGGCAAGACCAAGCTCTGACTGCTGCAGACACTGGCCAGTTCTTGTGGCTCTCTCCTGCTCTCCTGCAGTTCTGTCTCCAGGAGATCTCTGCTGCTCTTCAGTTCAGCCCCAATGAGATCTTTGCTCACTCCTTCAGTGGGGTCAGAGATCTCCTCAGGAAGTTCACAGGAGCTCAGTGATCTTCTCCCAGCCTTTGGTTCAACACTTTCCTCCTGCACTGCATTTATTTCAAGATCACTGCAGACAATCAGTTTTTCTACAGGAGTACAACAAAATCATGAAAATAGCAATACTTGTAATGAATATTAATTATAACCTGCAAGTCCACTAAATTTTCTTCATGAACTAAAAATACAAAGTTGCCATTAAAGCTAAAGAAAGGCAATCATGGAAATTTAATAAAGCATTATATCCTTAAAAGCATTATAAGGTTTGAAATCCATCCTACCAGGCTGTGAATGATTCTGTAAGTTGGTTTTCTTTGTTATACATGTTTCTCACAGTCCATCAAACTGTAATCAAATCAAATTGTGATAGCCCAGAGAATGGGACATAATTTAATGACCTTTAATTATTTTTCAGCCCATTGTAGTTGACAACCCCAACCCATATGAGAATGATAAACTGAACACATTTATGTATTTTCAACAAAGAACTTCACAACTTTTCACATTTACCTTGAGAAATTTCTTTAGGAGAAACAGGATTTCTGCTGAGAGGAAAAAATAAAAACTATTAAGTTTCAGCTGAGGAAGTTAAATGGAAAGAAGACTTTCCCATTATACCCATTTCTTTTTTAAGGGGCTGGTTCTGTGTTGTTCTGGTCTGCAAATGCTGAGCTTTGATAGAGGAGGGGAAAAGACCAGAAGGATACAAAAAAGCAAACCAGGTCATAGTTAATCAAATAAATGTTGGGAGATCAGAGGAATTGCAGATGTATCAGTTATTGGTTTTGTCTGGAATTGCAAGGTTAGTTAACTAAGAGTATCTTCAATGTGCACAGCACTGACCCATGGTAAAATCTGTATGTGAGCTCCTGCTCCTTCTGAGGTAAGAGCTCAGAAAAGAGAATTTCACTAAAATTCAGGACAGGCAAATATAAAGAAATGCATCTTACCCATCATATGGGTTAGGATTTCAAAGTGATGCCTCTCTAGTTACAGGCAATTAATATTCCTTGATGGCTTTAAAACAGTGTACACTTAACACAAATATAACTACCTGCAAAGAAAAGCCCCCATTTCTTAGGAACTAACCCAAATTTGGGATTATTTCCTTTCCTCTCCCACAGTCTCTGCATTTCTGATACCTTCTACACTCCAGTGGGTCAGTTTTTCCTTGCTTATTCATCCCCATATCTCCAGTTTCCTCCACTGAAGAGTCTGAAGATTCTTCCAAGTCCTCACCTACAGACTGAATAAAAAACAAAAAGAAAGAGACCCACAATCAGCAACAGATTAAAATTTTTAAAATAAACAAAAAAAATTTAGAAGTGCTGAAAAGCTGCCAGACTTTATTTGTGTATAGATCCCATACAGTGCAGCTCCCTGAACACAGAAAAAAAGTACAGGGAACTTTTGGAATGATCAATTTTCCACATTTGTATGGAAAACAAACAATGCACCAGTGTTCTTCCTTACTGGAAGTTATTTAACGTTGCTACTTTAAACATTTAACAGATCAAGACTTGAACAAATCAGTTCATTGTTGAGACTCATGAAGTCCTTTATCAGTACTCACATCATCAAGGAACTCAATTTTCAAAGAGGACTCTGCATTTTCAGAAACAGTGTTGGATTCTTCAGCTCTATAAATAGATGCCCAGTATTTCTTCACCTCTTCATCTGGGAAATATAAACAACTTCACGCATTTCATTTTTCCTGTTCAAAACAGACTCAAAATTGAAACATTTTTATTCATCATGAAAAACCACAAATTTCTCCTTTTATTACTGCTGCTTTTAGCAAACTGGTTAAGAGTGGAAATGCTCAGCATTCATAGAAAAGAAATCTCAAGGAAAAGGTATTTTAGATTGAATAAACAGAAATCTGTTACACCTGTTAACTCCTCTATGTCATCATCATCATCATCTCCTTGTCCCCCTGCTCCAGCCCCAGCCTGTTGAACACTCAAGGCTTGCACAGGCCTTGAATCTTTCATGCAACTTGCAAAAAATTGATCAACTGGAGTTCTGAAACAGGAAAAAAAATAAAAATCAATCTTAAAAAGTCATACTTTTTTTAATATATCACAAAAAAAAAAAGGAAAAACCCTACCAGCCTATTTACTGCAGCAGCATTAACTAACTCCTCCTAACTTCATTGAGGTGACTTTGCTTCTCAAGAACTCATAAAACAACTCTGTAATGTCCACAAAAGAACCCTGAAGATTCCTTTTCTCTATAAAACCCCTGTAGCAAATGCCCCAAAATCAAGTAACCAAATATGATTACCAGTCTTCAAATTCTACAATAAACTGATAGCAAAGAGAATCCCTCTAAATACTCCCTCTGCAGGAATTCTGAACTATCAAGTGATCAATCTGGTTATAATCATTATTTTGTTAAAATAAAGCCTCCTGTATACACTCCCCTTAACTCTTGATAATATATCTAGTATTTTAAGAGTTTCATCTGGATTGTTGTTAATTCAGCATTTCTGAATTCTTTCATTAGGAGCAGCAAATGCAACAATACCTTCTGTATTTCTTCAGCAGGAGTTTCTCCATGTAGCTCAGGCCATCCTTCTGGAATTCCACGTGGATGGGTTCCTTCAGAGCAGTAACATTGGTCTGTACCTCACAATTCCCCACAGCTTCTGTCAGAATTATTTTTAAAAATACAGCTGTTTAGGCTTATAAATGTGCTCTTTACCTACATTATTCTTGAATGAACATCACATTTGGGTCTGTGCTTAGTTCAGTCTTTGCATAACTCCAAAATTTAAATGGCCAGCAATATTATATTTACAGAACACAGGCAGTAATGGGGGCAGCCATAAAAACTCATTTATTACAGATTACACACTACAGCCATAGAAAGAGTGGGGGGATGGAAATCCATGACACCACAGATCAAAATCCCACAGAAAAGAAGAAAGAAGGGGGAAAAAAATCAGTTTAATATTATTTTGTACAAAAAGCCACAGAGAAAAACCACCATCCATGGACTAGAGGAACAAGACACAGATTGGATTTGCACAAATCCAATCAGACCAGAGGAATTTTCCATATTTTTCCCTGCATACTTCAGCTGATTGCAGCTTTTCATTGGGACAAAGAAATATTAAGAGCCTGTGGAAGACAAGCAGAAAATGTACTTGGATAGAACACACAAAATCCTGAGCCCTGCACATTCCTTGCCTCAGTTTAAAACTGGTTTTATGTTTGAGCATTGCAGCTCATGCTGAAGTGCCACGTGAGACACAAAGCCAGGGGAGGGTACAGGGACATGGGCTGGACATCCTGGCCACTGCCAGAGATCATTATAAAAACTGAGCTAAACACTCTGCATATCATTAAAAAACCCTTCAGTGATGATTGTTATTAATAAAGGCACACTGAGAAAGAATAAAATGGGTTTTCTTAGCTTCACATAATCTGCCTTCATTAATCTAAAAATGCCATTAAAAGAGAACAAACCATACCTGATGGGACCTCACTGGCACACAGAGCTCCTCCAGGATCACTTTCACCTTTTCTCCACTGAAGCAAAGCTTCCTGAAAAGCCTTTGCAGATGCCTTCTCATCAAAGGCACCACTCAGCAGCAATCCTTTGTCCTGCTTTCCAGGGCTTGCACAGGCTGATTCTGAGGCTGGCTCCTAAATCAGTTCCACAACATTACTGATAAAGCATTTCTGAGGAGCAGCAACATTTTCAGTGTCAGCTGTGGAACTGCAGCACTCACTTTTCTGGGCTCAGCTGAGCTACCTGGTAATCAAGATCACTCCCATTTTATGTGATCTTGCTCACAATTAACTGCAAAGATCTATCAAGAGCTAAATAAGAAAGACAAAGAAGTTTTTATTACCAGACACACAAAACCCCTCCTTTTAAAGGTCTCTGTTATCAGGGAGCAGTGGCCATGAACACCACATCCCATGTTTTGGATACAAAGCCATGGACACCACATCCCATGTACAGGGGGGATTAAATGAGGCATTTAATACAGCATGTCTCATTTAAAGGAATTTATGAGCTATGTGCTTTACTAATGAAGAGCTGCTTATTGAAGCTTCTCAGTGGACAGAGGCACATCTGGAGAGGTCAGCAAGAGGAAAATGGTCATTTAAGGGGCTAACTGGGATAGTCATTAACACAGCAGCCCAGGGAAGTCCAAACTGTAATTGAGGAGATTGACTGAAAACAGCTACAAAAGGAGAAAAACAGTCCTACACTGGGACTTTAGTGATTTTTCAACCTTTATTAGAACAAAGAAAATTAGTGAAAGGTTTTCATTACCAACTCTTGGATGATTATCAAGCAAAACCACAAAATAATATATGTATTTTTGGGAAAGATCCTTTGTCTACACCTTCTCCAAGTGAGGGACCTGCTTTTACTACAACAAAGCAGCAAAGATACAGGCAGAAAGATGAGAGTCAAACATCAGCAGCCCCTACACAATCAGGATGTTTTCCCAACCCCTTCTTTCCACCTGCCCTATGCTGCTTTAACTGATCCCGGGACTGGTCGCACATCCAATGGCACTTGTGACTTGCAAAAGCAATAAATGGTGGCTGTTAAAGGTGTCAGTGTCTGCACGTCCAGGGCATTCCCCGATCCTCCCACCGAACGCAGGGTGAGCACGGCACAAAGTTCACTGTGTGAACACGGGATCAGCAGGGAACAACTCGAGCGACTGGCAGTTCAATTCCCCACAGCAGCACGGATTTCCAGTCCCATTATTCCTCCACAATCCCCGGCAGCCCGGGCATCCCCCGGGATGCGGGAGCGCTCCGGGATGCGGAGCGGCGGGAGCGTCCCGCGGGGGCGCAGCGCCCTCGGGCGGCGATCCCCGGCACTGCAGCCGCGCCCGCGCTCCGGGATCGCTCCCGGGCCGGGATCGCTCCCTAAAAACCGCTGGAAAAAGCCAAACACGCACGATCTGCGCTGTTGGGGGTGTGCGGAGTTCTTTGTTCCGTGAGCGTTAATGAAATTGGGAGCACGGAAGCAAAATCCCCGCGGTTTTGTTGGCAAATTATCTTAAATTCCAAATCTGCACGTATTTTTCCCCAAAGGAAAAGCGTTACAAAGACACACACAAAATATCTGCTCCTTTTGAGGGTTAGCAGCTCCCACTGGTTTAATAAAACAATGGGAAAAAAAAAAATCACATCATCTATTACAGGGTGTGGAGGGGGATCTCTCTAAGAGAGATGATACCTTTTTAAAATAAAAATGTTATTTTCTTATTCAACAGTGGAACTTCCCTATTCACATAAATTACTTTAAAATCGAGTTGTATAAGGCTACACACCACACTTTAGAGGCTGGGTTTCCTATTTGTTATTTGTTTCCTATTTCCTACTTGCTAAAAGACAAAAATACCCTTATTAAATAGAAATCACCTCATACTTGATAATAGAAATTTCCACACTAACACAGCCAACAAGGTGCAGCTTGGAACTCAGTCAGAATTCAACACGTGCCCTGGGCTTTATGTAAGGATTTAAAATTACAAAACATTCATGGACCACTTAATTTTGGCACCTTTGCTGCAACCACACATCCTACTTTAATCACAGAGAAGTGTTCCTTACTTAAGGATGAGATCAGCCTCCTTCAGCCATGGCCACATGCTGGGCAAGTTAATAAAAACACAGTTTAAAAAAAATTCTTTAACTGTTACCAGTTAAAGAAGTGGTCACAGTTCTGGTAACAGAAACTTTTAATCTGTTTCCTTTCATTGAGGGAGATCAGTCTCTAAAATTTCTCTCAACAGGCACTAAGTAATTATCAGAGAAAGAAAAATGGGTGTCTACATACTGACACAAAAAAATTCTACACACATTTAATTGAGAGTTATTTTTAAACCATTGACTTACCAGCAGCCCACCCTTAATTTCAGGTGGTCCACAGGCAATCCCCTCCACTCCCAATTTTTCATGAGCTACATTTCCTCTTTCAGGTTTAACTGTTTTTTTCATTGGCTCTGAAACAAAACAAACAAAACAACTCAACTAACTAACAGTGTTCCACTCTTTGATTTCTTCACTGTTTAATTGCAGCAACCTCTAAGAAGCAATAATCTATCAGAAGTTTGAGTTTTATTTGGTTAAGAAAGATGTCTTTACCTGGAGTCTGTTTCTTGAGTACTTGCAACTTCACTTTTTCTGGAGAAAGCTAAAGGAAAGAATATTTACATATATCTGTATAAGGTTCTAATGCTAATGAATAAAGAGTAGCTTGTACAGAATGATAATGGCTTTAGGGAAATAGCAGGGCATGCATTTAAAGAGAAAACCCCATGTGTTGCTCATGACAGCCATGAAACCCAGGACCAGTTCCCCTCCCCAGACATGAAACATTCCCCACGTGACCCTTCCATGATCTAACATCCCTGTAATTCATAATTTTCAGTATTTTTCCTCCTCAGTTTTCCCCTGCAGAGTTCACCCTACAGCCTCACTGCCCCTCACTCACCCCTTATTTTAATTTTGCCATTTTAAAAATTCTGCCCCATTCATCTCCTCAGCCACCCCAGCTGAAACCTCAAGTCTTTGAAGCAGCAACAGCTCCAAGTTCCTTGTCTGAGAGAAGGGGGAAGGAAAGAGGTGGGTAAAGAAAACCTTTTCATTCTGATCCTCTCCTCTCACAGACAAGGAGGCAATTTTATTGAGTTCTCATTTTCTGCCAGTTTAAAAAAAAATTGCTACAGACTTTTCTAAAAGAATATAAGTACCCCATTTGTACATACTGAAAAGAAAACAGATTTTTCAAAGATTTAGCAGGAAAGTTCTACATCCCTTCTTTTAGGTCTGAGCAAGGATGTCACAGAACAAGAGTCAATATAACTGAGTTAAAGAAAACACTTTAACTGTGGTGTATTTTATCTGGGAAGACAGAGAATTTGCACTCAAAGTTTCACCCAAAGCCTTTCAGCATTTCAGATCGATCATGGGCACCAGCCAGCCAAAGGACTGATGACTTCCACCACTACCACTGCCACTCTTACAGGATTAAATCTGTAGGAGCAGGGATAATTTGCTGGTTTTTGCAACTGAAACCCCAACAGATCACCCAACAAAACCTGATGTTCCTCCAGCTCAAAGGGAATCAGAAGCTTGGCATGGAAAAATAAGCAGTCAGGAATTTTACTCAGATGGGGTTTAACCTTTTGGTTTTACAGTATTTGAAATTTTCCTGTTCTGCAACATAAATCCAGTTCTAAATCTTGTTTTACTTTAAATATGGTTTCCTACCTTCTTCCTGTTTTCATTATTTTGTGCCACAACTCGGGATTGGGGGGTCCTTGGTCCTGCCTGCCCAGATTTCCAGTGGTAGGCACCTAACTTCCTACAAACCAAGGCAAGAAAAAACTTCAAAATTAGGCCTTCTGCAAGCAAGAGAAGCATAAAAGTTTTCCTTCAGCTTGTTAAATATGAACAAAACATCACAAAAATAAAATTCTTGTGTATAGGACAATCAATTCCTCAAAGCACAAATACTCCCTTCCATTGAAACCTGCTTCAAATCCACTTTAAAAACAGTAAATACAACAAATGTGTGAGAAAGTATTTATTTTTAAACCATTAAATTGGTCCAAGTTTTTAAACTTAAAAAAAAAATCTTATCAATTCTCAAAGGTTGGTTTCAGAAGAATAAAAACAAAAGTACATTTTGTGTGAGCCTTCATTGTCCCAGTTTACTGCAGGACTTCCTCCAGCACTGCTAAAAATGCAGGAACTCTCAGATCCTTTCCAGCCCAAAGCACTCCATGATTCCAGTGGTGCAAATGCCAAAGCCTCCTGTCCTTAGAGCTCAGCACAGCAACCCTATCAGGAGCTGCAGGTACAAGGCCTTGAGAACAAAACAACAGAATAGCATGGAGACAAAAGTGCCACACATCATCTGGAAAACACTGCCCCAGCAGCTCAGGGCAACGCTCACACAGCTGCCAACAGCTCAGCAGCACCAAGGGATCCAAATCCAAGGCATCTGCAGTCCCAGGGACAAACTCAGCAGGCAGAAACTCAAGGAAAAGGAACCACACGTTGCAGGAATTTGCCAGCATTCAGATCTAAACTACACCCCAGCATCTGCCTCATTACACTGTGCCTGGTTCCAAGCCCTGTTTGCCATCATGCAGGAGAGGCCTCCCTGGGAAGCCACACAAATGTAAAAGAGGATCAAAAATAACAACAGCATCCTCTGCAGAAACAGCAGAAATAAACAAGGGTGCAGGAGAAACTACTCTGTCTCCTGCTTGAAAACTAAGGTGACAAATCCAGTCAGACAGGAAAATGGGAGAAGAGGGAATAAATGAGGAAAACAGATCAAATATCATATGAGAGTTTCAAATTAGCAAAGTCATAGGAAAGCAAGTTTAACATTGGGAAGAAAGATTGGAGAGAGGAGACTGAATATAATTGTGAATTCCAAATTTTACAAGAGATCCGATGTGGGGAGTTGGAGGTGTGGAGGGAGCATCTCATTGGATTCCTTTTTTTCCAAAGAGAAACTGAACCTACCTCCTCTCTTCTTTTTCTCTGCTCATGTTTGACTGCAGCTGCAATAATCTTCTCTCCATCTCTTTGTTTTCTGTTTCTAACTGAGCTTTCTCCAACTGCAATTCCTTGACAGTTCTGGAGGAAATAGTGAAATATTTGTTAGAAGCCACCTGGAAGTCAGTAAGGTACCTGAAGAAGTTTAAAGCAAAAAAACAGAAGCTGGAAAATTTGTCATTACAGCCATGTCACTCCTTTATCTCCCAGCAGGACTGAAAACAGCTCTGGAAAATTTAGGACAGGTCAAGTGCAAATTCCAACAAAAAACTGATACAACTGTGTCTGTACTCAGAAAGATTTAGGGTTTAATTATATTAAAATAAACAATCCACTGATTTCTTTAGTATGCTTGTATTATCCAGTGGATACACAGGGTTATAAAACCTATAACTTAATCAGGAGGTAGATTAAATCCTGAGAAAAAGAAAGGCTTGTGGATTAAAGCATAGGGAAAATGCTAGAAAAGAAGCACATCATGATTCTTCTTGTTCTTCCACTCTTCTAGTTAATGTTGCATTAAAATTTATTAAAAATTATGAAAACACATCTCAATCCCAATCAGATTGAATGCACTTACTTGGTTTTTAATCTCACTGAGGTTCCAGCTTTTGAGCCTGGGAGAATTACAAAATCATTGACATTCATGATGCCCAGTATAACTTCTCCTAAAAAAAGAGAATTTCAATGATTTAGAGTTAGGAACCTGTTGAAATGGGAATTTGATTGAAATAAAACAGTAAAAAACTCATTACACATCCAGAAATATTCATATATAGAGGGAAATGGAGCACAAAACTTGTTTATATGAAGTGCCAATAAAATCCTAGAGCAACTCAAAATTAAATTTAACTGGGAAAAAAACCCTTTCTTATTACATTTATGATACCAGGGAAAAGATTTCCTTGGCTGTTTCATTTGGGCAATTCCCTAAAGTTCATGTGCAAGCAGATTAATATTAACTAAAACACAACTTTCTTGAACAAAACCCATAGAAAGCACCAAGAAGGAGAAAATTGCACCAATGGCTATAAAGTCAAACCATCTCACCTGATTTGGGAAGATAAATTCCTTTTGTCACAGACAAATTGATACAAAGGAACACAATAACTCAGAGAGCAGAGTTAATCCCTCCTCTCAAGACTTCAGTGGTATTTTGAATACTTTTTTTTTTTTTAATCCAGGTTGTAAAATAAAATACTCTTCCAAAAAGCAAATTCATACAGCAGGGGGTTTAAATTGAAGGTGAACATCCAGAGCCTTGCTGGGCTGGAATGTTTGTGGGATAACTGCAGCTCAGTGCAAAACTGGGCATTTCCTGCTGCTGCTGGAAATAAAACTTAAAGAATGGAATAATGGATAATGGAAAAAGAAACAAAAGTTGCCAGTGCAGAGACTTACAGCTGCCAGGGTGCTTGGAAACTCTTCTGCAGCTCGTGGAGCTCAGCTTCCTGGGGAGAGCAGGACCTAGGAAATGATAAGGATTGGAAATACCCCAAGTGGAAGACTGCTTGTTCACAGGTAAACCTGAAATTGAGCATTAATACAGCTAAAATGTGTCCAAATATCTCCAGCCATGAGGCCAAACACCTCAATGGCACGTGGAAGTTAAAACACCTGGTGCCACAGAACCTAAAATGCAGTATTTCAGTGCAGACAAAGCACCAGATTTGTGCACAAAACATATTTCTTATAGTGTCAGAAAATCCAAGCACTCAATTCTAACATCATTTCAAAACAGTTATTCCTTTATCACTTTCTAAGATAAAAGAAGATTTTATTAATTCTGAATAGAAGAAAGTTTTCCTCTTGGCTAATGTGAGCTGGCAGGACCAGCACAGCTGGACAGGAGGAGGTCACACACTGGATTTGAGGGACCCAAAGGATATTTAATAGTAAAAACAGAGGCAAATGACACAGGTCAGCTGAGCAAGCTCAAGGAGGGAAAGTGGTTAATAAAAAAATACCATTTATACAAGTTAACTTTAACATATTCCACTGAAAGCAAATATTTAAAGGGATAACTTAAAAATGTGGTAATATCAGAGATAAATATCAGAGATGCTGTGTGAGAATATTAGAGATAAAAAGCCCTACAAAGTTTCAGGAGCACTGGGTGGGGGAAAAAACAGCATCAAACTGTAGAAACAGGGGATAGAGATAGACAGGGATGAACCCCCTGAATTATTCTGAGAAAATACAGGAATTCATTGAAGAGCATAATCCTGTGTGGGATAAAAACAGCTGTTAAACACTGAGACCAGAAGAGTCTAAGTTAAACCCCGTGGGGAAATGCACACCCTGAAATGTCCCTGAGCTGGGCTCTCAGGGCTGCCAGGGAAGTGCAGCAAAGGCAATCCCAAACTCCTCAGAAACAGACTTGGAATTTAAATACACAGAGGAGTTCCCTCTTTCTGTCTGGTTTTTGTTTAATGAATCCCTCTTCTCTCTCTACTAGGCAACACAATTTGCCAGCGAGGCAAACACTACAGCAACTCATCAACATAAATAAATCAGGCACTAATTAGCCACATCCTTTCTGCCTGCTCCTCTGCCACACTGGTACTCAAATTTCCTCATTCCAGCAGGTTCCTCTGTGCTGATAATGGATGTACAGTTAAAAGTAACAAACCAAAAACTGCTGCTTGGGCTAAACAAAATTTGAGTCAACTTTAAAGACTATACAGCTAAATAAACCCAAATTCCGCATAGCCTCTACCCCAGCTTAGCTCAAGTCTCTTCCTAATCAATTTAAAGACAGGTTTATAACTTACAGACAGCTGAAGATGGGTTTATTTCACACTACAAGAGCTTAACCAGGGCTAATTCCAACAGCTTCCTCACATCAATAAACCCATCAAATCCAAAGGGATGCTACTGTCTATGCAACAGCTCACATCCCATTATCAACACCATGAATGTGGATTTCATGCTACACTAAGTGCCATCCACTCACCAATACTCAAACCAAATTATTTCCTTTGAAGAATTAGTCCAAGTGCAATAAAGAGTTTGTCTATCATCACTCCTCACCCATTTGCTGTTAATTACAATGCCTGAGACTTCTGGGCCTTCCAAACATTTAATATTGTGCTAACTACTTTAAAGAAAGAGGAAAAAGAATGACATTAAAAATATAAGAAAGAAAGAAATTACACATAAACTTTAATTCAGGTATGCTGAAATAATTCCAGCCTTTCATATTCTCCATGCCCCAACATCTGTGACACCAACCATTTCAAACTCCACTTTCTATTTTTAAACCCATTTCCATTTCTATGTGTAACACTCTATAACACACATAGTAAGATCAGGAAAACAACATGAAACTAGCTAAATGCCCCCTTCCCATATTTTGCAATTTCACCACATTTTGGAAAGGTGCATTTTCTTGGTAACTCTGCAAACTCAACACCTCTCTCTATGGTTTGCATATCTTCACTGTTGTGGTGGTTTGAAACAGCTTGGTTTTCACTTAAGGGAAAAAATTACAGCAGTTAAGGGGAAAGAAATATAGTCAACCACTACAACTGTTTAACCAAGAAGTGTAATTTCAGCTGGATTGTAAATAACTTCAAACACAATGGCCATGAGCAGGAAGGTAGAAGCCTTTCCACACAGTCTACTTAAAAAGACAGTTAAAAAACAAAAAAACAAACAAAAAAAAAAACCAAATAAAAAAAACCCAAACAAACAAAAAAACCCCAAAACACATTAAAAACCCCACCCCATGTTACAAAGCATGCTTCTCAAGAGAAAAACCTTCTTACTCACACTATGGAGATACAGTCACTGCCCTGTGAGCTGCAGCAGCTCTGCCCCGAGCAAAGCAGGGGGGAAAAAAGCAGGTGCGGTGATAAATAATAAACAAGGTGATAAATAACAGACAAGGTGATAAATAAGAGATAAGATGATAAGCAACAGGTGGGGCGATGAGTAACAGGTGGATAATGGCAGCAGAGTCAGAACTTGCCTCTAGAGCTCCTCTCAAGGCCCGGTGCGGGATGGGTTTGCGGGCTGTCCCGACGGGCGCTCTGGGGAAAGAGCGGAGCACAAGGGCAGGCAGGAGATAAAGGTGTAAAAAGCCCCAAGTAAAGCGTGGGGTTGTTTAGGGGTATTTTTCTTTCATTACCGCTGTCTTTTCAAGCCTGATGAAAACTCATCGGGGCAGGGAAGAACGAACTGCCTGGAACTGTAAGCTAAAAGCAGAAAGGCCTGAGAGGGGCAATGAAGAGAACAGTGCCAGGGCCAGCACAGCCGCAGCTGTCGAGCACAGCCTGGGGGCATTTACACAACTCACAGGTGCCCCGGGTACTCTCAGCCCTCCTTGGGCATGGCCTGCGCGCAGGGACGCGCCTGCCGGGCGGGAGCCTCGGCTCCGGAGGGGAACCCGCAGGGCTCACCCCGGCGGTGGCTGAGGGGGAACTGAGGGCTCACCCTGGCGGGGGCTGTGGGGGAGCTGAGGGGGAGCTGAGGGCTCACCCCGGCGGGGACTGTCGCTGTCCCGGGGGCTATCCCAATCCCGGTCCGGGTCCCTGTGGCGGTGCCGGCCCCGCCGCCCCTCGGTCCCCGAGCGCGGCGCCGTTACCGTGGCAGCGCGGGAGAGGCCATTGGGCGCCGCCGTGTGGGGGGAACGAGGGGAGAGACGATTCCGTGCTGGGGGCGCGGAGCTCGGCTGAGGGCTGAGCTTCGTTTTTCGCAGAACCGCGTATTAGGCTGTGTTGGAAGGGACATTAAAGATCATCCAGTGCTGCCTCTGCCATGGTGGGGACACTTTCCACTTGTTGCTGCCAGCACCGCCTAGCCTGGCCTTGGATACTTGCAGGGATCAGCCACGGCTGCTGTGGGCATGCTGTGCCCGCCCAGGCCTCGCCACCCTCACCGGGAACAATTCCCTCCTTATCTAAACCTGCCTTCCATCAGTTTAAAACCATTGTCCCTTGTCCTGTCACTCCAGGCCCTTCTAAAAAGTCCCTCTCCCTCTTTTTAATGAGCCCCCTCCCATCTCATTCCAACCTTTATTCCCGAACTTCTCAAAACATCCCCCTGTTTGTCTTTGAATGCAGGCTTTTCTATGGTTTCGCTTTAACGTGTTATTTATTCGCCACTGGAGGAAGCAATCTGCTCTTCCTGCTCATTCAGTGCCGTGCTTTAAGTAGCTAAAATCTAAATCAACCTCGCTGAGCACAAGGAGGCTTCAAATGGCTTTTTTCACAAGTTATCCCATTGTCCACACTAACTTTAGTTAGTGCTCAGGACCCACAGAGCTAAACATCCTTTTGATGTTTAATTTTTCACAAAAGCTCGATTTATGCCCGCCCTGTAGATTTGTGCAGTTGTAGATCCATGCATCACACCTCAGCCCTTCCAGACCAGGTATTATTATCTCTGCCAATAAATGATAATTCCCATGCCTCCCCCTCAAAGGATACCTGGAGTGCATGGCAATATTCGAGTTTTTATCAGTTATATTGTTGCAGTTTATTTGCTTCGAGTCCTGTCCTTCCAATTTTGGTGGCTTGACCATTATTTATAATTGATGCTCCTTTAGGGGATAAACAGCCTCCACAGAAAAGCTGGAGTTTCAGGAAAAAGCACTCCATGATCCAAGCCAGGATTTAATAAGGACAAAGTATTATCTCTTTGAAATTTATGCACTCTAAGCTGTATTTCATTTGGCAAATTTGCATTTGTCCCATATGTATTCAGGCTAGGAGGCCCACGATAACTTACACCCGTTTTTCTTCACTATATAATCTGTCTGGCAGTAATTTTCCTTCATCATCCTGGTTACAGCACAGTTTTCAAGATTTTTTTTACTCTGACAGGCAATTTGAGTGGAGAGCCTGTGGAAACACATATGGATTTATGGATTTTTTGATCTTGAGAAGGAACTCAAGTAGTTTGCATAATGTGTAATCAACCTGAAAATATTCTGCATTCTGGACCTTGCCTGGAGTATTCTTTTGGATCATTATAATGTGTTCTTCTCTGTAGGAAAATCATGTTCTTAGTAGCCAGATGAATGCAGTTTTTAATATTCTATAATAATGCCTTTGTGAAAGGCACCCCATTGTACATGGGATACTGCTTTTCAAAGCAGAACACACTATTCTACATAAATTATGTTACAATACTCAAGACTACTTTTAATTATGAAGTTTCCACTAGGAAAACGCGATTTTAGATGTAAGATAATTTCCTGCAGAAAAACTGGCACTCAGCATCCCAAACTGAAATGATTCATGCTGACTTTGTGAGCTTTGGATTGAGGACCTCAGCTGGAGGAGCATCAAGAGCCTGCTTTGTTGAGGTTTAGATTTGCATGCATGGGAGATGAAGTAATGCAGGGTTTGATGCTGGCATTCTCTACATCATCATATTTATAATTAGATTATTTAACTTCCAGCCATTTTATGTGTCTCCTCTGATACTCAGTTGTATTTTTTGTTTCGTTTACCAAGATCTGAGTCTCATAAACATAATTCCCTATTTTTGCAATCAGCTTTCATAAATGTAGATCACACAAAGAAGTCAGTGCTTGCCTGACTTCTCCCAGAGTCACTTTTATTGGAAGTAAACATGAAGTTTATAAAGAAAATAAAAACTGAAATTCAACTCAGATCCATCTGGTGGAGTTGTACTATAAGTTATAAACCTTCTGTTGCCATTCACTTCCTTTGTTCTCATACTGCTCCTGACAAAAATGAACCAGATTTATTAACTTTGTGGGGCTTTTCATCCATATTAAAATATTTTTAACTGTTTTTGAAGCTCTGTATTTACAGCCACTGTTAGAAAGAACTCCTGAGCACAGAGG
Organism: Ploceus nigricollis; assembly: GCA_013399945.1. Lineage (NCBI taxonomy): Eukaryota > Metazoa > Chordata > Aves > Passeriformes > Ploceidae > Ploceus > Ploceus nigricollis. The sequence goes on along the minus strand of VXBC01000518.1, from coordinate 209,601 downwards.
TGACTGAAGAACCAAGAGTGGCTTTTAGGGGGGGCTTGTACCAACCCACATTCCTACTTTGATTTGCAATCCCTTACATTTGTTTCAGGTGAGACTCCAGATCAAAATTTCTGAGTTTGCAGGGCTATGAGTTAGATTAATACTGGAAATGAAGAATGATCAGGAAATATAATTTTTTTCCAAGCTGCCTTTGATCACTTTTCACAAACTTTCATGCAGTTCAAATTCCACTTTCATGACCATTTACCAAAGGCCAGTTTTAGAATCTCATCAACCAGGATCTGCAGGAAATGAACTTTCAATTTGCTCTGGAACTGGCTGTTCTTATGACCAGGCAAGAAATAGAAGTAACATAATTTTACTTACCTGATGGCTTTCAATAAATACATGTCCAATAAAAGCAGGGTATTTTTAGTCCTCAGGAGGAGATTGTGTTACTTATTAGTTGTAAATTATTTTCTCCATTTTGTCCATACAGCAAGAACCTTGTTTTCCCTCTTCCTCCCCTGTTTTTGGCTGCAGAGGCATGCTTGGAATGACAGCTACCAATAAGATGAAGATGTTTTACCTTTAGTCACATCAGATCCCATTTAAGATGATTTGGAGTATTAAAACTATTTAAATTCAGAGAAACCCTGGACAGCTTCATCCCTTTTGGTTGATAGGAGAGGGCTAATTAAGTCCATTGGGGAGCAAAACCCAAGCAGGGTTTGATTTACTGCCAGAATTTTCCATCCCACTTCCCAGAACAACACATTAAATTGCCATGTTCAGTCATTTTTTAGCATTCTTCATTAAAAAAAAAATATTTCCTTGCCCAGCCAGAGCTCCTGGTTTGATCACAAACCTTGGGCTCAGCCAAGCACAGGCAGAAATGAACTCAACACCTCGAGGTGTGCAGTGCAGACCAGGCCATTGATTTGTGCCTTGAACTAAAAACACACAGTGCCTTTATTGGCCCTGCTTGACCCAAAACCCGACCAGAAGTATCCAAAATTGGAGCCAAGTTGGGAGTTTTCTGTGAGGCCAGGTGATTTTCAGGTTTCATGACCACGTTTCAGGCTTTGTGACCTGCAGCCTGCACATCTGAAGGTAAAGCAGGCTGATACCTCCAATGAAAAGCACTTTGCTGTAATAAATGGGAGGATTATTTCCAGCGAATACAGCTGCTGGGTTGTGTTTTATTTGTTCACTTTATGAGGATAAAAAAAAATGAACTCGTTTTAAGCCATTCAGGTTTAAGACAGGCTTTATCTCCCTGGTTGGAGGGAAAGATTAGCACTTATTAGAGCCTAATCTTAATGATATCCATTTATAAATAGGGCTTCAAATTGTCTAAAATATTTAAACACTAAATGTAAAGACTTAAGACAGCTGAAGTCTTTAGAGAGAAAAAAAAATTGAAAACCCAAAGATTTATCTACAAAGATTAAAGCAGCTTTAATGGCAAAGCCCTAAAAAAAGAAAAGAAAATATCAGGAGAAGGAAAACAGAAGCTTTTGCTGTGTCTGTACAAGGCAAATTAAGTTATAAATGTGGTAAAATGGCTTAAGAAATTATAAAATGTAACCATTTAGCTGCTGTTTCATAGCTAAAGACATCACAACTGTTTACCTTTGTCTAATCCTTTGTTTTTCTGAATCTTTAGACAGTCTTTGCTTTTCGTACAGAAGACTGTTAATGCATTGAGGCATTTTCAGGTTTTAAAAATAGAAATGGTTTTGGGTTTTTTTCCCCCAAACTGTAGGAAAGAGAGAACACAACTCTTGTTTGTGTGCAGACACTGTAGTGAAGCAGCAGGGGAGTTCCTGGCTGATCACAGGGTGAGGCAGGTTACAAGCACAGCCTTGCAGACATTCCACACTGAAATTTCCACCTCTGCCTGGGATTATCCTTCCCTTTGACTCAAAAGCTTCCCCATCATGAGGGAAATGGTGTTTTATGCCCAACCCTCAGAGGAGCCTGGCAATGAAAAGCCTTTTCCTGAAGGTTTTCAGTGGAGGATGGGTGTGAAGAGCAGTGTCTTGATTTGAAAAGCCAGGTGTCTGCTAAGGGAGGCAGGAGCCTCCCTTGAAATGGAAAATGTAAACCCCCTCCCTACAAATTATTATAATTTTGAAATTAAGGGGCTCTCAGGCAAAGATGTGGGAATAGGAATAACAGTCCTATAGTAGGAAAATTAAAATACAAATGCNTGACAGATGGGAATAGAACACACACCCAGCTACACTTGAGACAAGCAGGAAGCCAGATAAGTGCAAGGATCTCCAGAGCTGAGAGGGCTTTACCAGCAGGGTCAGGGCCTTTTTCCAGCACTGCCTTTTCCAGGTGTGCCCATCAGGAGATGTCTCCATCAGCCTGAAATCACCATGGCAGCACAGATCTCAAACAGAAGGATTTTTCCTGGGCGTGCAGGGAATGGGCAGGTTGGTTTTTGTGGGCTGAATTTGCTTTGCTTCTCCTCACCTGATCCATGATGACACATTTGAAATGCCCAGGGTCATACAGATGTGAGCCTGAACTCACCTTGCATCCTTCCTTCTGCTGCTCGGGCTCACAGCCCTGCTGTTCTTCCCTGATATCCTAAATTCCTCAGTGCTGCTTTTCACAGCCACTGCAAGACTTTTGCTGTCTTTCCATGATTTGCTGTTAATACAGTTCTCAAACAGCTCCTTGCTGGTTAAGGGCAGCTTTTACCTAAAGTCAGCAGAGAATTCTGTTGTTTGAAGTGGTTAGTAAACTTTTCCTTCCATTCACAACTCCAGCACCTCAGTTTCTTTCCATTCCACAATGAGAAAAACCAGGAATCAGGAATTTGCTTACAATAACATGCACAAACTTCCTAGAAAGATTCAAACTGAGAAATCCTCAACTGAACTTTTATCTATTGGCATTCACTTGGCATGGTTACTGAGTGCACCTCACTTTTGCAATTCATCTCTGTAATAGATCTGCAGAGCTTCTTCAAAGCCTTGCCAAGTTATTTCGGGTGTCATCATCAATATTTTCTTCAAAAATTGGATATGAGAAACAGTAAATGGGTAGTTTATATGTGAATAATGATTAGCTTGAGCAGCAGTACCAAATCATTTCCCATAGCCCTGGTAGAAATAGTTCAATGACTCCACATCTATAAAAGAGGGGAAGACACAAAAAAAGAATGCAGATCACAGCCCAGTTTTACAGCCAGAATGCCAACAGATCATCTTTTAAAGAACTTTCACTGGAATTGCTTACAAATATGAGGAAATGTTGCTTATTTAGCACATCTGTAGGAGAGAGAGAGAGATGCTTCCCTAGAGAAGAGCTTTTTAATATAATCATTAAAATAATTCTGTCTTGCAAAAGTTTGCAGTTTTAGTAAACTGTGTACGAAACATGGATGGTTTGGTCTGCTTGTATTAAATTCCTTTTTGTAGCTAAACCACTGCAGTGGCTTATTGAAACATAAAAAATCAAAAGCTCAGATCCTGCTTTTCTGGGCTGGCAGGGATATCAGCCCCTAGAGGTCACGTTGCTTTCATTTGTGACTTGCTGAATAACTGTGATCAACAGGCAAACCCTGCTGGGGGCACTGGGATGCAAGAGGGACAGAAGAGGGGTGGGAGCAAAATTAATTTTGCATCCTTCAAAATCTTAATGGTGTTAAAAAAAGGACTTGCCTCATTCCAGGTATAAGGTGCTGGGAAACTTTTTGTTCTAAAACATCTTTGCAAGTTCTGTGATAAAGAGAGGAGGGTGAGAGGGGATATTAGGGAAAAATTCTTTTCTGTGAGGGTGGGGAGGCCCTGGCACAGGGTGCCCAGAGCAGCTGTGGCTGCCCCTGGATCCCTGGCAGTGCCCAAGGCCAGGTTGGACATTGAGGCTTGGAGCACCCTGGGCTAGTGGAAGGTGTCCCTGCCCATGCAGGGGTGGAATGAGATGGTTTTTAATGTCCCTTCCAAACCACTCTGGGATTCTATTAAATTCTTTAATTTCTTGCTGCAGGCCATCAGAATTCCAAATGTCTTTTATCAGTTCTGTACAAGTTTGCAGGATGTAAACTTTGAAAAGCTTTTTCTCCTCCATGAATTTAGTCACAGAAATGCTCATTTCAGGTAGGCACAGAGCTCCTTGAGTGGAACCTGGAGCTCTGGATAAGCCATTTAAGGGCAGTGGATGGGAGAGGAGAACATCTCAGGAAGCTCATCTGAAGCATTGACTGCAAATTCTTTTATTCCATGCAAGAATTCCTTTCTTGATTTCATTTTAACTACAACTGTCAAGGTATCCACCTCTCACATAGTCTGCTCCATATCCCTCCAAAAAAGGGGGAAACTTTATCCCTGGATCATCTCAATGGAAGGGATCTCCAACATTTTTGACCTCCCAGCAGAGATGGGATTCTGTGATTTTACATTGTGAGTTTGGCCCTAAGGTATGTCAGTTCTGCCTGAACTTCTTCCTCTTTCCCAGATGGAATTCCTGCTGTGCTTCTCACAGAACACTCCTGACAGGATGCCATAATTGAATGTAATCCTTGTAAACCCTGGTATCCAACAGGTGAGCCCTCTTTCCATGTAAAATCCCACAAAAAATGTACTCCTTATGTACTCACAACTACATAAGGAGTATTTAAATTACACCCTTGCTCATGGCTCCACCAGAATATTAGGGGAGAAATTAGCACATGGTCAAAATTTGAACAAAAATGCCTTCATAGTGCAAATGTTGTAGTCTGGTTGTTGGGTCATTACCAGGCACAGGCAGAAATATCCATCAGGAAGTTGCTGACAATCCTGCAGATAAAGGAGGGAAGGATTCACCTTGTGACTACAAAAAAAAACCCAAAAAAAACCCAAAAAACCCAAACAAATACAAAGCTGCTGGATTAAGAACAAAAAATGAAAAGGGGAAAAAATGCTTCCAATTTAGAAGAGCTTCACTGGAGTCTTATTTTTTGTCCCAAAAAGCAATAGAAATTAATCATAATTACTCTGAATTAATCAGAATTAATCTGCTGGCATGCCTGAGTTAGAGACTAAAACATTGATCCTGCAAGTAAATACAAGTGAAGGTCTTGCTGTTAAAAATTCATGTAAAAATCATTCCAGCAGAGGAATAAAATCAGATATTTTCTTCCAGTTCCAGCAAGCTGACAAAGGAAAGAATTAGATACCAAGTCACAGCATGCATGAATTAATCAATATGGATTTCAAATGCATCTCCCTGAGAGCTGCAATAAGAGGAGCAGACAATTATTGCATGGCCAAAACCAAGCTGCTAGAGAAACAGAATTCTTATTCTGACATTTAAGTTCCTCATCTTTTTTACCACTTAATGAATAAAAACTGTACTTAACTATTAATAATGAGATTTTAATTTCAGAAATTAGACCTTATAAGCTTTATATTTCTTAAACCCAGTGATTTTTTCAGCACTCCCAAAAAACCATGGGGCCTACATATCCAAAGGAAAGGGTTATTTATTTAATGCTAATCATTACTGTGAACTTTGGGTTTTCATCAGTTGCTAAATGGCCTTGGCATTAGAAAATATCACAGTGATAGGTAATGCCACAGAACATTAACAGTTCCATTTTTCTTATCAATTAAGCTGACCTTACCTACACTTATTATTTATTTGAACAAGAAAAAGCTAAACACATCATGGATATTACAGTCCAACTACCACAGAGTTCTCTAAATGATTTTCCTTACCCAAGGCTTTCCATAATTCATCTCTGCAGACCCTAATAAAAACAGCAACTGTGTAATCAGTAAAAGCAGAAATTCCTTTCCTTTCCTCCTTTCCTTTCCTTTCCTTTCCTTTCCTTTCCTTTCCTTTCCTTTCCTTTCCTTTCCTTTNCAGCCTCGGGGTCCTTTCCTTTCCTTTCCTTTCCTTTCCTTTCCTTTCCTTTCCTTTCCTTTCCTTTCCTTTCCTTTCCTTTCCTTTCCTTTCCTTTCCCAAATGATCTGCCATTTATCCAAGCCCTTAATTTAAGAACTAGCTCAGTTTTCATATCAGAAAACATTAATTTTTTTTCCATTAAAGTCATTTTGTCAATAATGGTAGTGTGGAAGTGTGGGGGGAATTTTCTGTCTCCTCTTAGTACACCTTTGGCAAATGGAAAACATAAAATGGCACAAAATAATGGACATCTAAGTGACAGTGGAGATGCTCAAGAAAAGGGGTTCACAACTGAAAATGTCCTGGTTACAAATGAAAATTTGATACTGGCAAACTCCATCATAAAAATAATGTTAAATTACCTCCAATTCCCTCCCAGCCCCCTTGCTGGATGTAATAAATCATTGCTCAGCTTTAAAACAAGTCGAAAAGCAGATTAAGGACCAGAAAACTAAACCAGAAATTGACTTAAAGGCAAAATTTACATTTCCAAGGTGTAACACAGAAATGGAGGCAACTGTCAGGGCCCAGCAGTCCTGGGTGTCCTGGAGTTGGAGGTTCTTCCAGTCCTTTGTTTTTGATTAAATTATGAGAAACAACCATGGGCATCCTCACAATTTCTTTGTCAAGCCTTGTATTTTTGCACTGGCAAAAAACAAAAGATAATAGAAAGAAGTAAAATTGAAAAATATATATTACTTAAGACTTTTTTCTCTTCTTCCTCCTGAACTTCATTAAGCCAGGCTCAGCTGGACTCTAATTCCTGTGTCCTACCACTCCCACAGCTGAGCTGTTTGGCCTGAGCTGAGCTCCTCCTCTTTTTGGGACTGTTGCAAAATCTGATAATTCCCACGGTTGTGAGAGAAATGGCTCAAATAGAGGCAAAAAGGTTTGTCCAGTAATTGATGATGATGAAGGCAATAAGTAATATTTGATAAATGTGGAGAACCCCCATTTAAATTAAAACACCAGTTTAATTTTGTTCTCTGGGAAAAATGCAGCATCTCAGGAAAAAAAAATTTCGAGTCCATCCTTAGAGCACTTTGCCAAGACAGGGACTTTTTGCTTGGTGAATTCCCAATGTCCCAATTCCCCAAGCTTTATAAAACATCATTCTGCATGACAATACTAAGAAATGTTTCAGAGGGTTGGGAATCTGAAGAAAATCCCTGATGTTTTCTGAGCAGCTTGGAGCCCCTGTCCCTCCCAGTTGGTGTGAACAGACCAACTGTTCTGTGGTGCTGCTGACTTCCAATTCCACTGGGCAGTGCCTTGAATCCATCACAGATCAGAAATTCATTGCAAAGCAAACATTTAGGACATGGAGGAAAATGGAGAATAACTGGCAAAAAAAATTATTCTGGAAGAAAGAAAAAAAAACTGTAGAGGATTTACCATCTGTTTTGTTTTCCATCCAGGTACTTCTGGGCTCTGCACAAGCTTTTGTGCCTTGGAAATTCACCAGTTTTCTGAAAAAAATCCCTTGTTGCCATGGAAATACCATCCCTTCCCGATGAATCCTTCTTGAAGGTGGAGGACATTGGCAAGAGTAAATGTAAACTTCTTGGTTTTTTTTAAATGATGTGTCAGACAAAAGTGGCTGGAGCAGGGAGAATTCCTCACCCCCCAAAAAACACTCGTGATATCATCACCTGCATGGGAGGAACATCAAGTAGCTGTGGTGGGGTCATCATCCATCCCCAAAACACTAAAAAACACTATCCATCCCCACATTATCCATCCCCAAACACATCTAGAGTGCCCAAAACACTCTCCATCCCCAAAACACACCCAGAGCGCCCAAACACTCTCCATCCCCACGTTATCCATCCCAAACCACACCCAGAGTGCCCAAAACTCTCTCCATCCCACATTATCCATCCCCAAACACATCCCGAGTGCCCTGGAGCTCCTGGCACAGCTGCTGTGGAGAACTGAGGGCTGGCTCAGTGCCCAGAGCTCTGTTTTAATGAAACACAAAGTTGAGAGGGATCAATAATGCTCTCCCCTCCCCAGCAGCCCCTTAGAGCAAGCTTTGGGAGGTGATGGGGAAGGAAATTAGATGTCTGTGAGAACTGGCAACATTCCTGTCAGGTTCACACCACGGAGGCTGCCTTGTCATTCCGTGGCAAACCTCAGCAGGGGGATAGAGAACAGAATGAAAGACAAGAGTGTGTGAAAAGAACATGAGAGAAAACTCTTCTTTTCCCCTTTCCCCTTCCTCCCACTTGTTTTTTCACTCTGCCTGCATCCCAGCAACTCCCAAGTGAAATTCCCCCACGTGTGACCCTCGAGGTGAGCAGCCAGCCAGAACAACAGACCTGGTGATGTTCCAAATGCTTCCCCCACTCAGAGCCCTCCCATAAACACAACCTGATGGCTGCTGAGGCCACTACCGACCCTGCAGCAGTAGAGTGGGAAATAAAACGAAGCCACCCCTTTAGAATTAAGACCTAATCCATCCTCCTGCAGCTCAGACTTGTGCAGTGATTTATGACCAAATTCCTCCCTCCCCTATGATGCACTCACCATCACAAACAGGCTCAGGGACCACTCAGAAAAATTAAAACACAGCTCAGCATAAGCATGGCAAATCTGTCTGTTAACCTCGTGAGTTTCTTCAGAGGGTAATACCCAATGAAAGTCATTTCAAAAGCAACACACGGAAAAAAAGCAATTTAAAGATGGTGTGCCAGTGAGATCTTGTGGTTCTCTAATAAATTGATGTCAGGAGCTGAAATGTTCACAGAATCCCAGAACGGTTTGGGTTGGGACATTTAGGATAATACAGCTCCACCCCTGCCATGGGCAGGGACACCTTCCACTCCCCCAGGGTGCTCCAAGCCCTGACCAACCTGACCTTGGACACTTCCAGGGATCCACAGCCGCTCTGCGCACCCTGTGCCAGCGCCTCCCCACCCTCAGAGGGAAGAATTTTTCCCTAATATCCAATCTAAACCTGCTCTCTGTCAGTGGGAAGTCATTCCCCCTGCTCCTATCCCTCCAGGCCCTTGTAAATTGTCCTTTTCCATCTCTTCTCTCAGCTCCTTTCAGGTACTGAATGGCTGTGATAAAGTCACCTCAAAGATTTCTTCTCTCCAGGCTGAACAATTCCAATTCTCCCAGCCTGAGAGCAGAGCTGCTCATCCCTCTGATCATCCTGGTGCCTCTTCCCTGTGCTGGGACCCAGAGCTGGAGGCAGCTCTGCAGGTGGGTCTCACCTGAGCAGAGGGGCAGGATCAGTGTGAGCAGCAAGCTGGGACACAGGTGGGGTTTTTAAATCACTTGCACGTTTGGCTGTTTGTATTGAGAGCACTCCTGTTTTGAAATCTTCAACTGTTTGATTGGAATTTCTGATTTGTGAAGCCTGAGCCAGCTGCAGTTCCAGAGCACTCCCACTGATGTCACCAGCATTACAGCTAAGCTGCTTTATGCCACTCCATCAGTTCACTTTATTACAGCTTATTTTCCCCTCTCTTCAGCTGCCTGCTCATCTTACTCCATTCTTCTGAGACTCCTTTTTACAACCTTTTCAGCATGGATTCCTTCAGTGGTTTTGGCTCCCTGCAGGGAGTGCTCTGCTCAGACCATCTTGTCCCACCAGGAGAGCCCTCGGTGCCAGGGACACCTGGCAGCACTCACAGCCCTGCTGCTTCCTGCAGCCTGTTTGTTCAAATATTTCTAATGATGGGGGAAACAAATTCTGTCAGCTCCCCCACCTGCCAGAGTGACCAGGCTTGCATCACAAACCTTTGCACAATCAATACTTGAGGAAAGCCAAGTAGTCCCTTGGTAAGTTAATTTTTTTTGAGACTTTAGAAAGGTCTGTGGAAGGAAACAGCTCAAAGCAGCATTCAACGTGCTGAATACTTTTTATTCCAAGTGCAAATCTGTGACTGTACCTGTTGAGATTGTATTAGAATGATAAAACAAATTAAAACAGATTTATTGCCTTACTAAGATCCCCTCTTGGGATGGAAATAGTCCTGCTTTTAAAACATGAATTCCTCTGTGCCATACAGGTTGCAGACACTGAAAAAGTATTATCAAAAACTGTAGGATTGCCTTTTGAAGTAATTTTTTAATCTTTCACTGCCTGCCTTGCTTGGCTGAAACAAGTCAGTAGAGAACACTTCTTAGGGAAGGCTGAGAAGAAAATGGAGCTACAGCAAATTTCTGACATGGGATCAGAATCTGACACCAGAAATCTCTTGTGTAGGAACAAATCCTCCCAGGAATTTGAGTGAGGATCTCATGGGTACAGTTTGTGCACACAGCAGCCCTGGGCTCAGATCCTCCCCTGCCTGCTCAAGCCTGGCCACAGAACAGGTCCTTGGGGACCAAGGTGGTTTGGGATGCTCAGGAGAGCTCCACGTTCCCTGTGCAAGCTGGAATTGAACTCATGCCTTCCAGTGCTTGACCACCCTTCCCATGAGGAAATTCCTCCTGACGTCCATCCTGACCCTCCCCTGCTGCTCCAGGTCATTTCCTCTCATCCCATCACTGGTGGCCTGTGGGAAGAGCCAGCTCCCTTTTTTGGAGTTATTTTCTACATTGATTTGTAGTTATTACCATGTGAAAACCACTTTTAAATAATAATCTGCTGCAATTTATGGCAGCAGCAGGAAATCCCTCCCAGAGAACAGCCAGCAGCAGGACAGGAGACACTCACCATCATCTCAAAGCTGCTTTTCAGTGCTTGTCCTTTGTCCCCACTGCCCCATTTTGAGCACTGGAGCAGCACCAAGGGGTTGAAGAGCCCCATGGAGCTCCAGCACTGGCAGCACAGGGACAGAGGCAGTGTCCCAGCAGGGACATCCCAGCAAAAGCAGAGCTCTGCTGTCACACACTTGGCATTATCACACTGTTTATTGCACTTTTTCCCTGCCAGATGATTGAAACCAATTAAATTATTGGAACCAGGGAAGTGATTTATCTTCAAAGTACTGCTCTTGCCTGAGAAAATTAGATAAAACTACTGACTTTTCTGAAGTTTTATTGCTCCCTGTCTTTGCTCATGGAAGGAAGTTGCCTACATCTTTTGGGAGAGTTATCTCTGACCTGGAGCAGGACTGGGTGTAAATCAGCCTTCTAATGAAAACTCCTGTATCTGAATGGGTGCCAGCTCTAATCCCACAAAAATCCATGTCAAGGAGAGTTAAAATTCATATTTAGGGCTTTCTTATCAGCATTATTTGGATAAGGAACACATTCCTTTAAATGCCCCACTCACGGACACAATAAGAGAGTTTCTTTCCTCCTGAGAAAAGTTCAGTGGTTGTCTCATTTCCCTGATCTGAGCAGCAAATGTGATATCCACAAATGTTGTATCAGTCTTACACACAAAACCAAGCCCATACATTATTTCAATTCTTGAGAAACACTCTGTAGCAAGTAGAAAGTGGCTCTCATGGCAAATACAAACCTGGACTTCCAATTGTGTAGTGCTCCCCTTCAGAATTTCTAAGTCAAGATGACTAAAATGCTGGCAAAAAATTAAATAGGAAATGGTGGGTTTTTTTGCTGATCCTTGGGAAACCAAGTCAAACTTTCCTTTAGAAAGGCATTCAGATATTGACTTAGGATTCCCCTTCAAAAGGATCACCAACACCCACACCCCCTTTTCTTCCATTCAAAGAACTGCCACAACATATTTATTTTCTTTCATGGGGATCTTATTTATTGCTGGACAAGCAGGATACAAGGAAATAGGATCTCTGTAATGCCTTAACCCAGAGTATAAACGTCAATCACATCAGGGAGCTGAAAAGGGGATTTTAAAAGCATCTCAGCAGCTCTTGGGAGAATCCTGCCCCAAATCCATCCTGCTGTTTATCACCTGCACTGTCCTAAAGGCATCAGCTGAAAAGGAATAAAACCAATAGGACTCTTCCCATTTGCTTTAATGGACTTTGGATCAGTGTCCAAGCACATTAAGTTTCAGAGATAAATATATTTTTAATTCAATCAAGTTTTCTAAAGTTTCTGTCGAGATCAATCAGGAACTCAGTGGTCTTGTGGGAAAGAGCAGAAGCCCACACACAGCTCTGCCTTTTCCTAAAGCTTAAGCAAAAGTAACCCAGATTTAGGCACTGGGAATACCAAACACCACTTAAAATATTTAACTTTCCTCTGTTAATGGCTGTGTCTGGCTGCTGTTGCAACACTGTCCCCTGTGAATCCCATCACTGACACATTAACTGTTCCCAAAAGCCTTGGGAAGGATTAACATGCACAACTGCCTGGAAAACAGTGTCACACCTCTCCACTGGTCGGTGTTAAAGCAGGTTTGCCTTGAAAAATAAAGTCTAAAACAAGGCCACAGATAAGCCTAACATGAAAAACAATTTGATTAATGCATCAAGGGCCACAACAGGCGAGCAGCGAACGCTGGGCTGTCAGGGCTGCCTTTGGAAGAAATTAATGGAGGGAACAAGGTTTCAGTTTAATGGGATTACAAGACCTTAAGAAATGCTCATTTCTGTCTCAATTTACCTGACATTTTCGTTTACTTTGCAACCTCTTCTGTAACAGAGTTCAGAGCTCTGCATTTGTAACTAACACATTACATAGAGCTCGTGATAATCTTGTCCTGTGTGGTTCCCACAAGGAATTGCTCTGTCTTGTGCCCTTTTCCTTCCTTCCTTCCCATAGAAAAAGAAGTCAGAAGCAGCCTGAGAAATCCCCCTTAGTCAGCACAGGGCTGTGGCTCAGCCCAGCCTTTACCCTGCAAATGCAAACCCATCCCTCACTCCATCACCAGCTGAACGTGAACAAAACAGCTTTAGGCTAAAAGCAATCTAATCTAAACCAGAGAAATAATGTGACATTAAAAGCACTGGAAATAGATGATAGAACATCTCGAAAGCTTTTCATCTGGATGGGTTGGAGATAAGGCTGTTGTCACTTGCAGGAGGCACGACAAGCTGGGTGTGATTCAGTGATGGATGACCCAGCCTGTGAGTGCTGGGTCTGTACAAAAACATTATTTGTGGCCTTCTTACAAACATTCATTGTCACTCTGCCTGTTTTAAATCTGAGCCTGCTCAGGCTTTAAAGGAAGGGAATGCCATAAATAATGGGTTAGAAACTTCTGAAACTGAGCAAAAAGGCTTTTCTCTGCATAAAGGTGGCACTGGTTTAAAGTCCAATATATTGCCATCTCCTCGGATTAGATGTTGTGGGAGGGTGGGAATTTTCTTTCTTCAGGAGTATAAAGGTTTCATTTTGAGCCCTGAGGATAGAAATAATCAGGCCTAAGTCCCAGGGCCAAGCAAAGCTGTGTCCCATTTTCATCTCAGCCCTGCACAGCTGATCTGGGGCAGGTGTGCAATGCTGGCTTTCCATTCCTGCAAGGCACGAAAGGCCATGGCTACAGCAGATCCATTTTTAAAAACTGGCCTCTGCCTGAAACTCCTCAGGTTTGAAATTAACTTTAACTGATATGAAGAAGAAAAGGTTCAGTGCAAGCATCAGGCAGTCAGAAGGGAAGGTCCCTGTGCTCCTGCAGCAGTGGCACACACATCTTTCTGTCACCTCCAGAAATCCATCGTTGCCTCCTCACACCTGTGACCCCACAGAGCTCAGCCAAACCCCCTGTGCTCCCACCCTGCCACCCCAGGGGCTGGGAACTGCTTGTTTCATTTCCCTGTGCCCTCGGATTGTTTTAATTATCTGACTCAGAGTTAGAGTTTCTCAGAGCAAGGATAATTTTTCACCACTCAGAAAGCATCAAGTGTCTGCTCTGCGTGTAATTGAGGTCCTAAAGTCGTTAAGGCAGTAACACAGGAGAGCTGTAAAAAATTATCAGAGAAAATACAGACGGGAGAGATAAGATGCAGCTCTGGGAAAAGGAACAAAAGTACCTTAAAGTTCTATTCTTCGAGTCTTTGGCTTAATTAATTAACTCTCCTCAGCTTGCTTTGCTTCATATAAACTCCCCATGCCTGGAAGTGTCCAAGGCCAGGTTGGACACTGGGGCTGGGAGCAGCCTGGGACAGAGGAAGGTGTCCCTGCCCATGGCAGGGGTTTGGAATGAGGTGGACTTGAGGATCCCTTCCAATCCAAATCATCCCATGATTCCATGGCTCTCATATCCACAGCACTGATGCTAAAATGGCTCTGAATTAATGAACACATATTTGACATTACCCATTATCACCTTACTCTGCAAATATGTCCCTGCAGGAGGAGATTTTATTTGCTTTGAAGTTTACGTGGTACTGGGAAAAAAAACAGGCTTTGACCTTGTAAACAACTCTGCACTTAGGATTTATTTTTTCAAAAGCAAATGTAAACCTGAATAGTCCTCCTGAATTCAGCGTGACTCAAATCTCTGCAGGATTTGGTCTGGCAAATTACACATGCAAATTATTCTACAAGAGGATATTTTGCAGATTGACTTAAACTTGAGGATGAGCCAATATAGTAACTATTGCAGAAAAATCTGTAAATTGCTTTGAATAAAGCCCATTTTCTAGTAACAAAATATTTTCCAGGAGAAATGAGATGACAAACACTCAACCAGATACTGCAGAGAGCAGCATCTCCTGAGCAAAAGCTGCCTCTGAGGTAGGAAAGCAGCTCATTGTTTTCTTCCTACAATCTGACCTTGCTCCTTAATGAACAGCAAAGTTCCTGGCAGAGAAAGAATTAAAGCTGGAGTTTTCAGAGAAAGTACCTCTTAAAACATTTCTGTCAGTTTAGGCAAGCACTGAATCCTCAATTACTCTCCCCAAATTTATCCAGAACAGGTATTAAGCTGGAAAATGGAGGAAATGAGGTTGTCTACAGAGATTTCTTGCATCTTCAAATTCAAAGAGGAAATTAAACAGTGCCAGAAGAGTGGGGTTTTTTTCATATTCAAAGACACACAAAATATTTTTTCCTTTTTTTTTTTTTTAGTTGAAAAGATCCATGATTGCCATGATTAATGTTTTGCCACCACCTAATCCAATCAAGCAGCTAATTCCATTTGCATGTGGCTTCCCTGGTACACAGGGATGGGTTGGTACAAGGGGGAGATCAGGCTGGGGGTCAGCACTTCCTTACTCTGAATTAATGATATCAAACCTTCAGCACAATCCAGGGAAGAAAATCCCTGCAAACACCAGGTTCTTCTCTGGGCTCACACTTGCATTTGTTTTTTTGGGTTAGAACAGGGAAATCAGAGGAAACCTTAAATTTGGGAGTGAATAACTGACAAGTAACTCCACTGCACTCAAACTATTTGGCTTAAATCAGATGAGGATTTGATCCCTCACGGGTTTAAAATATTCCAAGAGCATCTGAATGCCTGGAAACTTCAGCTGGATTTCAATCAGGGAAACTAATCAAACCACAAGGAATAAAGTAGAAAAGTGACCTCCCTGATTTTGGTTCCTTTGATGAAAAACCCAGGATGAGCTGGAGGGAGGGGATCCTAGTTAGGACCTAAGGGCTCTGTAAGGATGAAATCCCAAGTCATGGCTGGAAATGTTGCTCCTAAGAAAAAAGGGAAAAAACCTAATGGCACACAGCAAAGACAATTTCCCTGGATCTGCATTCTGTGTACACACCTTCCTTTGGAAGGGGAGGTTTATTTTTCTGCCAGCTTTGCTTGCTGCTTATTTCTTTTTATTTTTCCTCCGCACTCGCTGACAGAGTTGCTTCGCTTGTGTTGTTCAGGATCATGAATTTCTTTTGGGAACAGGCTCTTCTCATCAAATATTGCTTTCAAGGCTACAAAACAGGAGTGAATTCCACATCAAAACCAGGGGAACATTTGGTGAGGTGCACTGTGAAAATCAGGATGCAGGAAGAATTTAAAAAAATGAGAGAGGCAGAGCTCAAGCACTGCCCTGCTCCAAGGAAAACACTGGATTTTCTGCTTCCACTTCTGCTGACCCGTTTAGATTTTTGGGGATTTCTCTCAGAGTTAGGGAACTGAGACTTGTTCAGCCCTAAGGGCCACAGTGTATCCATATCTGCCTCACACCCTTTGAATTAATTCAGCAAATCTGATGGGATTGAATCATGGAATTGTTAAGGTTGGAAAATACCTTTAAGGTGATGGTGGTCAATAAAGAACCACTCCCCATGTTCACCATTAGACATGGAAGGGTGAAGATCTCAGGGAGCAGAATTCCTAGAGAACAGGAATGCAGAGACTGGATGGATGAGGAGCAGCCCTTCTTTGGGGTGCCCCCATTCCTGGGGCAATCAATTGGTTTGAATCAAACCAATTCAGCCAGAGCCAGCTCCTCTTTGGGCACCAAAATCAAACCAGTCCATCTCAAGGGCGAAATCCCTGGCAATGTGCCTTCAGCAGTGCTTTTGTAACTGCTCATTCCATTTTATTTCTTCTCCACTTAAACCTTTGGACTGAAAATCAGCTGCAGATCCTGGAATATCCAAAGGGAGAGGCCTCCCACCCTTCATGTGCTACCCCTTCCAAAACCTTCCCTGTATCAAGCAGAACTTTGCTTTTGACTTCTTCAGAGGAGCAAATTAATCCCCTACTTAACTCAGGGAGTCTTTTTTCTCCCCTTCCTCCTCCAAGTCTCCATTCCTTTAATTTATTAATCCTGCCATTAAGGAATGAAAGAAAAAAAAAATCAAATTATCCTCTACTGAAACAAGAGCTCTAGAACTGTTCCCTGAAGGCCTGCATGACTGAGCAGGTTCAGCCTGCAGCCATTTATTTACATGGGTACAGAGGGATGATCTCCAAGGATTCCTCCAGTCCCAGACAAGATTCCTTCTCCTCATGTGCATCAATCCCTCCTGCTAAAGCCAGACTAATTCATGAACAAGAATTAAATGATATTCACTGAGCTGTTACTATGACACCTGATAGTATCTGAGGAGCAGCGTGGGAGGGAGGGCTGTGCTGCTTTCTGGGGGAAGGAGCCTGAGGAGTTGCCTGGCTCGGAATTTCGGATATTGTCAACGAGATGATGAGCACAGAGCGGGCACAGATCTCAAATTGCTGCAACCACTTCAGCTGAGAGTGCACTTGCATTTAACAAGGCAGGAGAGCAGCAGGCAAAGGCTGGGTTTGATGCCCAAGTGATTGTTATCACTGTAGAGAGCATTAAATCAAATCAAATCAAAGCACACAACGCTCCTGGAGCCCTGCTCGTTACTGGCCAGGCAGGAAACGATGCCCTGAGTGCTGAGGGGAGAAACAGAAAAACATCCCAGCCAACTTTTTGTCCACACTCTGGAATCTCACCTTCCAGCTGTAATTACAGGCATTTAGCTCTTGGGAAAGCTACAGGACTTTATCTATTGATTTCTGTAGTGTTCAGGATGAAACTTTCAATGATTTAAAGGATTAGGATTTTAAATGTGTAAATTGTGTTTCTGGCTTCAGTTAATTAAAAGGTACATTAAACTACAAAATAAAAAAAAGGCTAATTAATATATTACCAGGACTTTTAATTTCAGATACAAGATAGCCATTTAAACACACACTCAAATGAGATAACTTTTGACTGGGAATTGTTAAAGTTAGCAGCAAAAAAGAATGTGATACAGATTTACTGCTAGCCTGATCCTAAAGGCAGCAGAGTGGCTTTAATGAGCGATGGTTCAGAGCCTCAAACAGCAAATCAGCTCCCAGTGCCCACATCTGCAGCACAGCCAGAGCAGGAAAAACCTCAATATTCAGTCAAATAAAAACTGGCCCGACGTGGCAGGGATTTGTGTGAACAATCCAGCTGTTCCCTCTCTGTAGAGGTCACTGAGAAGCCAAGGCCGTTTAGAACTGAAATTCAGATTTGCCAGCAGCTGGGCTTATTTACTTTGGTAATGGGGGTATTCACACACAACCATCACGCTCCACTCGAGTCTGGCTTTTAGAATTGCACTGCCCACATGATTTTAATGGCTTTATCCCTCATTTATCTCTCATTTTGAGCAGCTCATGGTAACGTGGAAGTGCCAGAGCGATTTTTCTTTTGCTTGATGAGGGCGAGGTTTGGACAATTAAAACTAAATTAGCGAGGAAGCTCTGAAATGCTGGAATTGTCTGTATGAAAATGACCCAGTGTTTACACCTGGCCTTCCACAGAAAAGCAGAGAGAGCATTGCTGCTATCATCCTTACACAGAAATAACACCCCCTGGTCAGATAGAAACAGGCCCCTGATTAAAAAATTCACAGCTCATGTGACGATTAAATCAGCTTCAAAGTGTTTAATGTAGAGGTTGCACACTTGGCCTTGCTGAGTCAGCTGCAAAGTGTCCAACACAATCAGGTTCTTTCACCTCATTTCTTTCTGGGGGCTGAGCTATCGACCTCTGAAATCCATCTCAGCCAAAGTGAACGTGTCCCACAGCAAAGCTCCAAACTCTCACCTCCAAATTCCTCATCCTGGGCTCTACAGCCTGTGATCGGCTCCAGCCTGCAGGGTTGGATGTGCCCATATCCTTCCTCCTTCCCACCACGGGCAGGCTGGGAGCTGTCAGCTTTGGAGAGGAGCTTTTCTAAGGACTAGGAAGTGCCAAGCAAAATTCCAAAGCCATCAGAAAGCCTCCTGGAGGGTGCAAGGACACTGATGAATGCACCAGTCAGATGCTTTAATGCATCCAATTAAGCAGCTGCACAGACCCTGTCAAGTGGTTTCCAAATGGACCGAGGGAAGTCTCTCATCTTATTAAACAGAAATCACCTGGTGCAATCCCCAAATGTAATTTTCCTCTCATACTCCCATGTATTTCACAAATTAAAATCATTTTTCTTCCATCAAACCCGTTCAGGAGCCATCATTCCAGACTCATGTTTCCAATTAACCTGTGAAGTCTGGTCCAGTGCCTGATGAAGGAAGTTCTGATGCTTCCATCAAATCCAGGGGGTTCTGGAACATGCCTTTACAAAATAAGGAAGTGTTGAGATAGGATTGAGAGTCTCACCACTCTACTTGGAGCCTCAAATCAGCTGCTAAGCAATAAATCTTGGAGTTCTCTATTACCTTCATCTCATTTTAGCACAGATGGTAAAAGCTAGTGACCTTTATATTTTTTTGTCTTTCTGTGCTGAGAGCTGGAGTAATGAGAATATAATGAAGGTCTCTTTATTTTCCAGCAGCCTGAGAGGACACAGATTTTCCCAGCACTGCTCTGCTGTCTTTTCCCCAAACTATTTCTCAGGGAGAGGAGAAAAGTCAGACTCATTCATGCCATCAGTCTCCTTGAGGGCTCCAACACTCAGTGACCTAAACACACCCTTCAAATCCAGGTTTGCTGGAACACCAAATGGAACTGTGCTTCCCTGAGTTAACTCATCTCATATTTACACTGCTCTACCAGGCAGATAATGTAGTTACAGGCAAAAAGTGTTCAGAAAGTCTAAATAGAGTAAAAAAAATGGGTTTTTTGGGTTTTTTTTCCTCCTGATTACCTTTTAGGGGAAATAAAATGCTCCAGGTTTTTCCTAAAACCAGCTTCCCCTTCGTTAAAAAGCCCAAACTGCCTGCTCTGGTGGGATTCTTCCCAACTAAGATGAACACAGGTAAGTGCAGTAAGTGCTGGGAAACTGGGCCAGCCTCTTGAAGATAATTAATAGTGCTAATTAGTGCTTTGTTCTGTGCAAACAATTCCATCCTGGGAAAAATTCAGGTGCAACACATCATTTGTTGCTGAGATATTTCGATGCCACTTGAAACAATGACACCAAGGCTGAGGTGGGATTCAGTTTGATCCGTACCAGAAGCAGAAGTGCTGTGAAACCAACTGTAGAACTGTCTGCTGGAATAAATCTGTGCTTCCTGTTGGTCACAGCCCTCGTGGAGTCCCCAAAGCTGGGAAAGGAAGGCAGTGTCTCCCTGAAGGTCAGGCTGAGGAGGATCCCTGGGGATGGATCCAGGAGCAGTTACCTCCCTGAGCCTGCCCTTGTTTAGGTCTTGCTTTTGCTGTCACCTTCAGTGTTTTCCTGAGCTTTAAACTGTGAGATCCATCAGTGTTTGCAGAGCATTTGGAGGGAGATGTTTCATACATGCACAGTTTATATATTTATTCAGAATATTGATGTAGTTATGGATATATGGAAATACAGCTTGGAGCAGACCTTGAGGAAAGATTGCAGGATAAAAGGTTTCTGTCTGCAGCCAAGGAGGAGTTGGAAAGGTTTGGGTTGGAAAGGACTTAAAAACTCATCTGATTCCAGCCCCTGCATGGGCAGGGACACCTTCCACTACCCCAGGCTGTTCCAAGCCCGGGCCTTGGACATTTCTAGGGATGGAGCATCCACAATTTCTCTGGGCAAGAAGCTGCTTCTCCCCTCAGAGACAGCCTCTGCTTCCACAGGAGGATGAAGGGATGGGACATACAGCTGTGCAGCTTTTCCATATGTCTTGGTTTGAAAAGCCAGGTGTCTGCTAAGGAAGGCAGGAGCCTCCCCTGAAATGGAAAATATAAACCCCCTCCCTCCCTCTGAATTATTATAATTTTGAAATGAAGGGGCTCTCAGGCAAAGGTTTGGGAGCAGGAATAACAGTTCTTTACCAGGAAAATTAAAAATGCAAATGCAGTAATACAAAACAAACCACAGCCAGAGTGAGAGCAGGCCCTGGCCCCTGTGGGTCAGGGTGGTGGCAGCAGTGCCATTCAGGGCTGGCTGCAGCCCTCCTGCAGTGCCAGCTGTGGCTCTGCTGGAGCAGGGATCCTGGACAAGGGGGGAGTTTTCCTCTGGAGCTCCAGGGCTGCTGGAGATGGGCCTGGGCTCCCTCTGGGAATGCAGAGGAGAAGAAAGCTGCTCCTCTGGGAATGCAGGGGGAAAAGGCTGCTGTGGTGTTCCCAAGGTCAGATTGGATCCAGGTAGGAATGCTTGGCTCCTCCCCTGGGCAGAGCATCTCCCATGGGATGCTGGAATTTTCTCAGCCATGCAGGGACACTCAGTGGCCATGGACAGCAGAGATCTCCTGGAGGGAGGATTGGCTGTGGGAGAGATAAAGAAAACTGCCCCATGAACAGCAGATACCTGCCCCACCTCTGACAGATGGGGATAGAACACACACATCTCACAACCAAGAACACCATCAAACACAAGCAACAAATCCAGTTTCAGCAATTTAAGGTCACACCAAGAACCTTTTAAATCCAAGAGAAAATTTCTTCACCATTTTGGAGGGCTTCAGGCCAGGTAAGGAGCAATCTGCAAATGAGATGTGACACAGCCTACTCCTACAAATACAAGATGTTTAGCAAGTCAGCCAGAAATCCAGCTTACATAATAAGGCTTCTAATCATCTTTTTTTAATGAAATTTTAATTATGGAAAAATTAGTAACTGGTCTAGAGGTTTCTGCATTACCATAAATGTCTCCAAAAAAAACACATATTCTAAGAAATACCTCACATTGCTGCAGAGCTGGAAAGTAGGACATGTTGATGGGATCCCAAAGCAATTTTTACTAAAAGCACTATTTCTGAGGAATCTGGCTCCAACAAAAGAGAGAATCCCTCACGAGGCCACTTTCTGGTAAAATATTTACAAGAACACCCAGAAGCCAGTTTCTTCTTCGTGTGCTTTTGGTAAAAATGTACCAAAAGTGGAACAAGTTCATCTGTTTCTCTCCCAGGCACTCTGAAAACTCAAAGAAACTTTCTGCCAAGGCCTCCACTGGGCTGGGAGGTGGGATAAGGGGATCACACCTCTGCTCCTGGCTGGCATGGCTGGGAATGGGCAATTCCTTGGAAATTCATTGGAACAGGCAAAAAAAAAAGGCAATTTCTTGGGAAAATGCACCTCTTTGGCCATTTTCTGTTTTCATATCAGAATAATAAAACTTACAGTGCTGGGTCCAATTCAGGTGTGATTTCTGACAGCTTTGTAGAGTGAAATCAAAGGAATTGGATTCTAGATTAAAAGTGTATGAAAAGTGCTTTTCACTCCATGTTCCTTTTGCTTCTGCTCAGTCTTCAGCTAATATCCCATACAGAATTAACCCCACATACAACAAAACCCCCTTCAATTCTAATTCATTTTGATGATTCAGATGATGGAGCTGGGAAATTCCATTTCCTCTTTGCCCATCACATGATGGTTTAGTTCCTAACTGAAAGCAAACTTGAGCAAGCAAGAATTTACTTCAAATCTAATTTCTGTCATGTTAACAGACAAATGGTTCAAATGGAAGGCAGTTTAAGTGTTTTCTTTTAACATCAAATCTTGTCTTCCATCATCCTCAAAAAAAAATTAGTCTGAAACATCCTATTTTTTGGGCTTTTTTACCTAATTTTGATATGTCAAACATACCCCACTTGTATAAGTTACTTACAAGTAAAATAACTGTTTATCTCCAAAATTTGGAGACTCCTCTTCAAAAAAAAGGAGTTGCTTTTCTTCTTGTCTTCATCCTCATCAGCCTTTGGTCTTGTACTTGTTTTTTGCAACATCCTTCCTGTGAAAGACAAGCAAGATTTTAAATTTGCTGATTTTTCTTCCAAAAAAAAACCATAAAACGGAGGAAATGTTTGCTTGAAGCTTGAATAATTTCTTGTAGTGTTCAAATAAAATGGGCAGACTCTCCTACAGATAAATATATCAGTTGTCATTCTTTTCCTGGAAGAAAAAAAGAGAGGAAGAAAGCACATCTCTCCCCTGAGACATCTGCAGAGCCATGGTGTTTATTTCTACCAGAGAGGTTCTTAAAAGTGTTGTTTTTAGAAGTCAGGATAACTCCCAGACCACAGCTGCTTTTTATTTATAGTTCATCTTTCCACCCAGCTACTGCTAAAGAGGGAGAAGCTGTTCCTAAGATACTCCAGCCTTCCACACGAGCTGTACAGAGTGGGGCTGGCACCCTCTCACTGGGACCCAGCATTGGAGAAATATTTTTCAGGAAAGAAATACCCAGGAGGAGTTTGGAAGCTTCCCAAGGCCCATCACTAGCTGTTTGTAATCCTGGAGGATTGATAAGGGAAAGTCTCCTCCTCCTCATCTTATTTGTCAAATAGTTTTTGTTGAGCTGCCTGCTGGGCATAGAAATGGATCCCTGTCAATCCCTCAACAGCTCAGACACGGAGTTTGAAGTTTTGCTCCATTTTTCCCTTTGCTAAAACCAAACCAAACAGAACAACACCAAAAATTAAAGCCACAAGTAAAGCCTGATTGATTTGCCTTTGCCCTTATAGGGAACAAAAATCAGTGGGCTGATTTCCTTGCACTCTAGCTGCATTTTCCATAATTTCACTGGCCTGATCTATCAGGAGATCCTGACAATTCCTTCTCCAGCTGGGCACCAAGGACAAATGACCCAAATCTCAGGCCCAGGAGCACAAACAACGTGGGCTGGAGAGAGAAAAACAAGCAGGATGGGACTGCATGGGCTAAAGCTGGAACTGGACAATGAACTCCAAGATGCAAATGGAGCAGAACTGATCAAAGGGAGAGCCCCCGGGAGCGGCCGTGCATTTTGGGATCATTTTGGTTCATCTTGGGTGCAGCCTTGGCTGGGCTCTTGTGCTGCCCAAGGTGGATCCATGGAGGAGATCCTTTGAATAAATCCCTGCTTTATTCTGGAACTCTGCCCAGACTCTGCTCTAGGGCAGCCTGAACAAGGCACCAGAGCAATTCTGCACTGAAGCAGCCTCTGCTGTGCAGAACCTCATTGTTCCAGTCATTCCTTAAACACTGGCTGGGACAAACCTGCAAATCAATTCCCTCCACAGGAAATATATCCTGCAGGTGGCTGCTGGAAGGATTCATTTCCCTGCACAGTGCAAAATGAGAAAGAGTTACAGCAGAAAACAAGCTTCTTTCAGAACTGTGCCTTTATTTCCTATTCATGAAGACAGTGCTCCAAAGTAAATCTCACTTTTTAAACAGTTTTCTTTATAGGACTGAAAGTACCTGGTGAAACTGAATGTAGGTGGGGAGGGGGAAAAACTATAAATCAACAGCCCAATGGACAGATTTCTTTGAGCATAGTAAATAAATCTGCATGTTTTCAAATTGTTTTACAATTGAAAAAGACACATGGTGCAGGTTCAAAGAATGGCCAGGAGAAACAACAGAGAATTTATTTCACTTTCTCCAGATGAAATCAGCTGAAGATCCCACACACATCCAGAATGTGCTGTCACAAATACCCTGTGCAACCCCAGTGACTTCAGGACTATTCCATGGGCTGGAGGCTGCACACATTAGGATTCTATGTTTGTTGCCAGGCTGGGTTTAGACTATTTAAATTCCCTGTCAGGATCAGTTATGGTCAAATCATTTCCCATAAAAAGAGAAATGGATCCGTAACGAGACTTAATGCTTTGTTGTTTGAAAAACTATTTCAACACACTATTAAAAACTCCAAGGACTCTAATTGAACTGGTTTTTTAAGGAGGAGACAATTAAAGTTGGCTGCATAATTAATACATCACAGCCATTAATAACCCCTAAATGATCCCTAAATTTCATTTTATTCATTATGGACAAATTGAGCCGACTCATTGTACAGGAAATACTTTAAAACACCTGTCAGTGAAATATTCCTTCCACCATCTAGAGAGAAGAGCCTCCTAACAGCTCCCTGAAATTGTTGTCACTCATTAAAATCATCTTCAGACATTGTGTGCCTTCCACAAGTCCTCTAAGCACGATCACGGGGCTGCTTTAGTCACCGAGAGATATTCCCAGCTTTTATCAAGGAGCTTGTGTTTGTAAATAGGCAGCACAAAAAGCCACAGCTCATTTCCCCACTTTTGTACTGAGCTGCTTCATGAATCCCAATCTCTTTTGAGGAGAATTTGCACATTCACACGGTTTTATTTTAACGAGCTCAATCCTGCCATCCCTCAGGCTGCTGAAGAGATTCGGATCCCGGAGATTAATCACGGAGTTTCAGCAGAGCCATTCATTGAGGGATGATCAAACTGCACAAACAAGGCAGCAGATGGTGGCCAGGGGAGGCTTCCAGACCCTTCTCTAATGAGCACAACACCGGCTCTGCCTCCTTTGCACATCCCAGCCCCGACCCAGGAGCTGTCTCCACACGAGCTGGGAAGCGGTGCCTGATTGCAGGACCTCAGCTCCTGGCCTGGCTCCTTTTGGAGCCCCAGAGATGGAGAATCAAGGAGAGTTTGGAAAACACTCCCAGGCACATGACAGGATGCTTGGGAACCCTTGTGATCCCTGTAGGTCCATTCCAGCTCAGGATATTCATAGAGCCATGGAAGGGTTTGGAAGGGAATCTAAAGATCACCCAGTTCCACCCCCTGCCACGGCAGGGACACCTTCCACCGTCCCCGGCTGCTCCAAGCCCTGTCCAGCCTGGCCTTGGGCACTGCCAGGGATCCAGGGGCCGCCACAGCTGCTCTGGGCACCCTGTGCCAGGGCCTCACCAACCTCACAGGGAACAAGTCCTTCCTAAACCTGTTTTGTCAGCGTGAAGCCATTCCCCCTTGTCCTGTCACTCCAGACCCTTGTAAAAATCCTTCTCCATCTTTCTTGCTGGCTCCTTCAGGCACTGGAAGGCCACAATTAGGTCACCCTGGAGCCTTCTCCTCTCCAGGTGAACAATCCCAGCTCTCCCAGCCTTTCATCCCTTCCATCCCTCTGATCCCCCTGGAGCCTCCTCTGGGCTCTCTGCAGCAGCTCCAGGTCCCTGCTGTGCTGGAGCCCAGGGCTGGGGCAGCTCTGCAGGTGGGATCTCACCTGGGCACAGGGGCAGAATTCCCTCCCTCACCTGCTGGCCAAGCTGGTTTGAATTTTGATATTCTAGGACTCGACAAATTTCTGTCACCTAAAAGTTGTGTTCATGACTTCTGGAGAGGTTCTGTGGGCCTGCAGAGCCCACAGAATCATCAGGATCACCCTCCCAGCAGCAGGGTGAAGAATAAACCCCTAAAAGCTCCACAAGCTTATTGTTCCTTTGACATATCAGTGACATTCACAGCACCATAAACCTTCCTGCTGTGAAATATTCAGCTCCTTAGCAGCAGTCAAACAGACATGCATCCTGCCTGGCACATCCGCACCGCAGAGCACTCATTTATTCCTCACAGCCCTCCTGGGTGCTGTATGTGCTGAGACAACTGCATTCCCAGAAATGGGCATAAATATCTGTATTTATTTTCTCATCATACAGGCTGGGGAGTTGGGGAGAGAGAGAGAGAGCCAGAATAAGAATCATACAGAGAAAATGGCCTGAGTGCACTTCCTCCAGCGGAGTGCTCGACATTATTCCTCATCTGCTGTGCCTCAGCTCAGAGTGGGCCCTAATTATGGATTTCCAACTGGCATTATGGTTATTATAGATTAGATGTTCATCTGTAAAGACTGTCAAACCAATGAGATTTTCAGGTTTTTGAGTAGCCTCCAGGGCAGGGCTCTGCAAGGCTTGCTTTCCTGAGCCGTTAGTTTTATTTATAGTCCAGGACTAAACAAGGCAGGAATTAAGGGAATGCTCCTCGCTGAAGGTAATGGTATGGAAATGCTGATGTAGGTCTGTGACAGCAGACAGCAGCAATAGCCCTGAGGAAATATTGAAAGTGTGGAGCTGAGCAGAGCAAGCAGCACCTCAAGGCTGCTTTTTGTCACTCTGACAGACAAAGTTGTAAATAACCCCCCCCTCACTCTGCGCTCAATTATCAGTAATTTAGTGGCACCCAGGATATGATATGCACAGGAAAACACAGCAGTCACCTCGGGTTCTCAGCACAATCTCTGGGGTGAGTTGCTTTCTCACCTGCTTTGGATTGCAGAGGCTTTGGAGGATTGAAGCACAGCTTAAGGTTGGCATTTCCCAGGCTGCTGTTCCAAACAGGTTTCCCACCATAGCTCCTAGGAAG
This sequence comes from Ploceus nigricollis, assembly GCA_013399945.1. Classification (NCBI taxonomy): domain Eukaryota; kingdom Metazoa; phylum Chordata; class Aves; order Passeriformes; family Ploceidae; genus Ploceus; species Ploceus nigricollis. Next base: position 182,945 of record VXBC01000518.1, on the reverse strand, counting down.
AACATGAGGTTTCAGTGAATCAGCCAGCCTTGAGCCAACTGACAGAATAAATAAATAAATAAATAAATAAATTCTTATAAAGTATGTGTTCTGTATGAAAGTTCCCCTTTTTCAGGCAAACAGAACTTGCAGATCCACGTGGGTTTGATGCTGGTCACAGAGAAAAAAAAAAAGAGGGGGGAAATGTGATTTTTATAAAGATAAGATTATTAAAATCTTGCTAAAAGTTTTCTAAGGAAGTGGGAAATGGGTGTTAAGGGCTTTGCTATCCTGTACATCACCAGCACATCCCACTGTGGGTGCCATTTCCCACTGCCCTGTTAGACCTGGGATAAGGGACAGTTCCAAGGGCTCCTTAGAGCCAGGGCAGCAGCTTTGGCTGTGGCTCCTCTGTGCCTGTGTAATTGCCAAGTCTATTAGCAAAAATGGAACTTGGAATCATCAGGATCACAAAGCACCTGAATGAAAGGCTGGAATGCTTCAGCTGCTGTCTGTGCTGCAAGAAGCTGCTGAGGAGGCAGCCCAGCTGAGCCAGGAGGTCACTGAAATACCTAAAACACCCTCATTCAAAGGGAAGTCAGGGAGGGGGAGGGATTGCACAGAGCACTACTTTTGGAATATTTTTAATTTTTTGTATGTGTATGTTGTGCTTTCATGCACAATGTGCTACACAAAAAATTTGATGGCTGCACAGTGATAGGCACCAACTGTCCCTGTTAGTCCCTGCACTTAAATCACACACATCCCACACACTTCTGGGGAAAAAATGCTTATATTGGGAAAAAAAAAATTGTGTTCACAGTGCACAAACTCAGTATCAATGTACATTTGTGCTTGATACTCAAAATGATCCAGGATCAGTGCAGGCCAGGGGGTGGAGGGATTGGGAGTGGCCCTGAGGAGGAGGAATTGGGGGTGCTGGAGGATGGAAACCTGGACATGACATGGCCTGGCAGCCCAAACCCCTGCCCTGGGCTGACCCCAGGGTGGGCAGCAGGAAAGGGGAGTGAGACCCCACCTTCAGAGCTGCCCCAGCCCTGGGCCAGCACAGGAGGGACCTGGAGCTGCTGCAGAGAGCCCAGGGGAGGCTCCAGGATGAGCAGAGGGATGGAGCAGCTCTGCTGGGAGAGCTGGGGGTGCTCACCTGGAGAAGAGAAGGCTCCAGAGAGACCTCAGAGCCCCTTCCAGTGCCTAAAGGGGCTCCAGGAGAGCTGGAGAGGGGGTTTTATCAGGGTTTGTGGCCATAGGACAAGGGGCAATGGTTTTAAGTGAAAGGAGGGGAGATTCAGGCTAAATATAGGGAAGGAATTGTTCTCTGTGAGGGTGGGCAGCCCCGGCACAGGGTGCCCAGAGCAGCTGTGGCTGCTCCATCCCTAGAAGGATTCAAGACCAGTTTGGATGGAAATTGGAGAAATGGGGTGGTGGAAGGTGTCCCTGCCCACAGCAGGTCCCTCCCACCCCAACCCATCCTGGGATTCTGGGATTTGGTCCCACCTGGGCCCCAGCCAGGACCTCAGGAGGGGTCCAGCCCCGTGTGAAAACAGGGACAGATTCCCACTGATCCATGGGACAATGGACATCCTGCTCTCTGTGACTGCAGCACCCATGGCAGGACACTGATCCCAGCCCCCTTCCCCTCCTCCAGCCTGAACAGACAATTGCTTCCCATTTCTCAGGTGGAAGGCTGTAATTACCCTCATAAAAGATGCACAAATAAACCAGTCTCAAACAAATTAATCCAGTCACACCTTAGTACTTCACAGGAGTGTTTTATCTGTACTGGCTTAAACACCATGATTGTTTCTAATAGGTCGAGCTGAATTTTGAGCAGAGCTGCCATAAAAGTGCTGCCTGCTGACAAATCAAAGGGAAAGCAGGAACTGCTGCAAAGCCAGCCCTGAACAGGCCCCCAGCATGTTCTTATCAGATCATGGCTACAGGGACTCAAACAGGTACAAAAATCCTATAAATATCTCATAACAGCTATTACCAGCAAAGCACAATGACACCCTGTTCTCAAAGAGACTCAGACCTTCCTCACTGGGACAGAAATCTTCCCCCTGAAGAGGTGTGGATGCTTTCCCAGTGATCCATGCCCAGCAGGATGTCAGCACTCACAGAGAATTCTGTGAAAGCCAAGGAATCTCCAGTGAAGCCTTTCAGTGCTGAAATTCTCTCCACTGATGTTTATCTATTGATTGGAAAGAGACAAACTGAACCAGACAGCAAAATTTATATCTCCCCAAAGAGCCCCAGTGGCAGGATTGTATCAGATACAGGTGGGCATGGCCCAGCTCCAATCAGGGAAAACAGATGGCTGCCTTTTCACCAATGGGAATTTAATGAGACTTTGCCTGATAGGAATAGGAAGCAGAAATAATCACTAACAAAACTCTTATCTTTAATTTCCCCGTTTGCTTTTAGGGAGAAAAAAGGGTGAGTCAGTGAAGTGATCCCAGCTGAAAAGTGGCAGTGTTCAATAGCTTGGTAGGAAGAAAAATACATTGATCTTCACCAAAATAGAGACCTTTAGTCCTGTTTCCTGTGCAGAATACGGAATTTAGCCTGTCTACAACAATATTTTAGAGTGCAACAGTCTGTGGTGTCTGTAGATTATCACTGACTTTCTACTCACCATGCCAAATAAAGCTTCACTTTAAGAGTCCAAAAATAAAAAATATATCAAACAAGCATTTGGATGATGCAGCTTGAATGAGGTGAAGCTTAGACCCAGCTCTCTGCTGAAAACAACGTAATGATGAACATTATTCTTGGTTCACTGCAAACATCCCTGATCCAGAGGTTCAGAGGGAGTTTTGGCTGCTTAGGAGCCATAATTCCTGTGCAGGCACATGTGGACAGCAGCAGTTTGTTCCCATCCCTGGGAGCAGCTGGGAGTTATTCCATAAAACCAGTAAATACTCTAAATACTCACTACAAAGCACAGAGAGAGGCAGCACACACCTCTGGCACTAAAGGCATTTTCCTCCCAATGCCTGGTGTTTTCCTTCCTGAATTTCATCCTAAAAGGCAAAGGTATTTGTTTGGAGAACTTGAAAATAGACAAGGACACAAAAGAAATTTATCCCTTTTTATTCCTCCTCTCACACTGAGCAGCTGCAGTGCAAGTCTTCTCCTTAGCCAGAGCAACATCTGCATCCTTGGAAATTCTGAGTTTACAAATATAATGTTTGGAAATTATACCTCAATGTTTTTCATTATAATGGCATAAAAACCCAGCAGAGAAGTGCCCTTTATCATTTCAGTGCTTTGGTGAGCCTGAGCCATTTTAAAGTGCCCTTTCTTGTCTACTGCAAAGCAGAGAACAAAGCCTTGGCAAGTCAATATTGGGTCAATTCAGTGCAGTAAACACCTGAACATGGACAGACCCATGGATTGAAAGGGGATTTATTGAGGATAGCTGCTGCCTTAATTTGCAAGGGATCTGGGAAGGCATTTCCTCAGTGTGCTGCAGCTTTTAAAGTAATTCAGTGATGTGCAGCCAGACCCCAATCTTCTTCCTGCACCAAGCTGCCAACCAGCCAAGGGAGTTCCTCAGCTTGGAGGAAATCAGGCTTTGATAGATTTTTAGATCTTAAAAAAAAAACCCTGGGGCAAACAATACATTTCAGCAATCTATCTTTGCCTGCTCTTTCTTCTAACATGTACCTGTACCAGCACGTCACACTTTTCATCCTCTTTACTGCCAATGGAGCTGCACTTCCCAGCACCAACTTTATGGTGACAGTGAAATCAAACTGCTAATTAAGAAACCAAAAAAAGAAGAAATTAGCATAGGCAGAGCAGAGAAATGCTCTGTTGTGTTCAGAGTCAATAAAGCAAATAAAATATAAAGCAAAACAAAAATATATAAGCAAAGAAAAATCAGGTGACAGGAATCAGCAGCTACTGTGGCTGCATCACACCCCTCTCACTATGGGTTTTTTATTTGTGTAACAATTTTCCCTGCACTAGTCCAACATCAAGCTAAAACCCAATAAAAATAAAGTGTGTACCTTGCTCTGCACTAATATTTGCTTTTCCTAGGCTGTTTTTGGTTAATTTACAGTCTGGCTCCTGCAGATTAAAACAGCTTTTGAAAAGATGCACTTTGGGGGAACACTGGTAGCACATCTCATTTAAATGCAGTCTAATTCATGCAGTGATAATTTATATTGACAGGACTTGGAGATAAGGAAATGTTTGCCATTATAAGCTGGAATGCATTTCACCTGCTGGAATTCCAACATATGCATATTTCATGGCATGAATCGATTTCAAAGGTGTTGCATGTGTTTGTTTTATGTCTGGGAGGTTCAGGGAGGCTCCATCTTCAAGTTTTATTTACAGGACAGGAGAACTGAGATAAGGAATTCCCTCGCTGTACCATCCCTGCTGGATTCACTCAGCCTCAGCTTCTGGACAGAAATGTAAAATTCTGACTGTTCTTAAGATTTGGACTTCCAGATTATTCTTTGAAGAGCCTCACCATTGCACCTGCTTTTTCATTATTATTTAAAGCAGGGTTATGGTTCTGTAATGAGCATTTTCAAAGTGGAAATGGAAGGCAGGTACAATACTCAGAAGACCCGATGAGACCTAATGTTCTAAGGCAGAACTTTTGTATTTAGACAAGCCCTAATGGAGCACTAAGAGAAGCCTCTTTTCCAGGAAATGCATATTATTATTACCATTTATTAGGGCTTCTCTGAAATAACCTTCCTGTGAGAGCACTTCTAATTAGACAAAGCCAAGAGCTTAATTCACATTAACCTCAGCTGCAGCCTCCTGGATAATGGGGAAAGGCAGAAGGGCACAGGCTGGATCTTTGTACAGCAAAGCAACCAGAACAGAACATTTTAAAAGAATTTTCATTAGGGAGAGAAGTTTCTGCCTGTGAGGCATGTCCAGAAACAGAAATGCACAATTACAAAATTGTTTTTACCTTTTAACACACAAGCACCTGGCTGCACACAGGCAGGGGAGGCACCAACACAGATCCCACTGCAAAACCTTCCTCTGGCAGGGGTAAATGTGTGAAGCAGCTGATGCCAGGTCTCTAACTGAGGATTCTCCCCCTAAATCTCCTGCTGGGGTTTCCAAGAGTCTCAAACAATGCAGGGTTTTGTGGGGATTGCTGAAAAGGGCAGAAAACCCACGGAGGTTGTATAAGGTTTCTGACACAGCCTCTCTCATTTAGCTGGAAATAATTGAGTTAAAACCAGCAGGATTTCTACCATATGTTGCCCAGTCCTTGAATCAAGGATTACAAGTCGTGGTTTTTGTGAGTTGACTTGGGGTTTAGGTGAGTGATAAAATCAAACTCCATTTTCCCACCAGCATTACAGCTCCAGCATTTCCCTGAGCAAGGCAGGGGAAAACAATTCCCCGTGGTCTGGCCATTTTGTACCAGTGTGGCTGAAACTGTGAGGCAGGAAAACACCTTGAAAGGCTAAAGGAGAAGGATGGGCTTTCCCACACCTTTGCAGCTCCACTGAGGGGAAGAGCCTGGTCCTGCTGGCTTTGAGGTGCTGACCCTCAGCATCCCCATGACAACAACTTGGATTTGCAGCAAAGGCAGCAGCAGCAGCTCTGAGGCTGAGCTAATTACCTGGGGACAGCAGGAACTGCTCAGATAGAGACTCTGCCTTGCTACATCTTCATTAAAATCATCTCATGCATTTGTGCTCTGAACCTGGGAGAGGCTAAAAGCTGGAGTGCACATCACGGGGCACTCAGCATTGATTTTTTTTTTTTTTGTTTTTTCCCCACTTTTTCAATTCATTGGGAAGATTTCTGATCCCACAGTGCTGGAGTTTCCAAGGGGGCAGCTGGGTCACTCCTTTGGAACAGCAGCAGGGGCGAAGCAGGGCAGCACCACAACTACAACCCCTGGAAAATGGAATTTAAGGAGGCTGAGGAGACAGCAGCTGAATTGAGAATTCGTTGATAAGATCACAGTTAAAAATTAGGAGAAGTTTCATTTAAAATCCACTGTCTTTGGGGTTTTTTCCCATGTTTTGGCCCCAGGACAACAAACTCCTGCTGTTTGCTGCAAGCTCCCATCAGAGAGCTGGGTTTGCTGCTGGCCTTCAGTCCAAAGCCGGGGAATCACCAGCAGAACGTGGCATTTTTGACTGCACCATCACAGCCATGGTCCTGGGTTTATAAATTAGAACTGACAGGCACTTGATGCTCAAGAGCATCCCTGGAAGTGTCCAAATCCAGGCTGGATGGGGCTTGGGGCAGCCTGGGACAGTGGAAATATCCCTGTCCATGGAGGGTGACACTGGATGGGCTTCAAGGTCCCTCCCAACCCAAACCTCCCGTGGTTCTGTCATTACCTTCCAAATTCTCCTCCCAAAAGGAGAGATTCTCCTATTCTCACTGTATTCCCTTCTCACTATTTCTTGGGGCTTTAAAAACCAAATTTAAATGCTGTATTTCTTCCCCGTGCCAGTGAAACCTGAGAATTTATCCCGAGGTTTGCAGCCAGCACATAAAACAGAACTGCTGGAACCTCACAGCACAAATCAACGTTTGCTCTTATCATTTAAAGCTGTAAATATGACACTGATCTATTCTAGCAAAAATTGGTCAAAGCCATCAGAAATCTCTTCTTGTATCCTTGGAAAAATTCATTGAAGTGAGGCAGCATGATGCTGCCCTTTAGAAAATCTTATTTAATTACTGAAGCCCATTTGAGAAGCAATACACTTCATATTTCCCCAATTACAAAGTCTGCTTCTGCCCTTAAAAAAAATCTCAAGCAGAGCCAAAACTAAGCTCTGATTATAATTAAATTTCCTTTTTACATGAATGTTGGTATTTTCTTATGCATTCTGAGCTCTCTGCTGATTATTGTAGGATACTGAGAGGGTACAGGGTGCTCAAAAGCANAAAAAATATATTCCAAAGCAAAGCAAGAGCAAAGACAAGAGGAAAACCAGGGGGAAATGTTGGTTCTTTGGAGAAAGATTTCAGCAATGGCAAGGCCAGAATGTTCAATCCATTTTTCAATTAGTCTTATTAAAGATGTCAAGCAGGGAGTTAAGAGCAAGGACAGGAGGGGAAGGGCTGTCCCTGGAATGGGCTGGACCATAATGGGAGCAGACAGATGTTTGCAGAGGCTGAGCACTGAACCTCAAACCCCAACAGCTCTCATTGAGGCACCATGGAAAACAGCCCAGGAGCAGGAAATTGAAAAAGGCAATTGTTCTCCCTGCCTGCCAGCAAAGGGAGGACAGAAGAACATGACAGCATTATTTCCATCCAGGAAAAAAAAAAGTATTCAGGAATAACATAATGATGTTAGTGAGCTGCCAGCAGAGGAGGTGAGCGGTGGGCAGGACACCCTGAGCAAGGACAAAGCTCTGCCACACCACAGCCAGAGCAGCACAGGGCACTTCAGAAATCTGGGCATTCTCCTCATTATTGTGATGCCTCAGGTTTGAGCTTTTATATTTTTCATTTTCTGTGCTGCTTTAGTGTGTGGGTCTGGGCTTCACATTATGGGATGGTGAGCTCTCTGCACAGAGCAGGGAGACAAAACAATTCCTTCTCCAGCTGGGCACCAAGGACAAATGATCCAAATCTCAGGCCCAAGAGCACAAACAACGTGGGCTGGAGAGAGAAAAACAAGCAGGATGGGACTGCAGGGGCTAAAGCTGGAACTGGACAATGAACTCCAAGATGCAAATGGAGCAGAGCTGATCACAGTGAGAGCCCCCGTGAGCGGCCGTGCATTTTGGGACCATTTTGGTTCATCTTGGGTGCAGCCCTGGCTGGGCTCTTGTGCTGCCCAAGGTGGATCCATGGAGGANCAAAAGCAAAAGGAAGAAGAAAAAAAAGAGAAAATATTATTTGATCTACTAAGGAATCATGAACTTTTGCAAAAATATGCTGGGAAAGTTATGGGGAAAAAAAAAGTTATTTAAAAAAAATCATGGGAGTTATCATGATATTATCACTAATTTCAGAAGGTTTAATACATATATCTATATAGATATAAATTTTTATTAGCAACTGGCAGAATCAAGAGCATTGAAAATGCAATTGCACAGACATGAAAGGATAAAAAGTATTTTTAAAATTATAATAAAAATATAAATATATNATGATCCAAATCTCAGGCCCAAGAGCACAAACAACGTGGGCTGGAGAGAGAAAAACAAGCAGGATGGGACTGCATGGGCTAAAGCTGGAACTGGACAATGAACTCCAAGGTGCAAATGGAGCAGAACTGATCACAGGGAGAGCCCCCGTGAGCGGCCGTGCATTTTGGGACCATTTTGGTTCATCTTGGGTGCAGCCCTGGCTGGGCTCTTGTGCTGCCCAAGGTGGATCCATGGAGGAGATCCTTTGAATAAATCCCTGCTTTATTCTGTAACTCTGCCCAGCCTCTACTCTAGGCCAGCCTGCACAAGGCATCAATTGTGGAGATTAAACCCAGTCAGGAGAGCAGCAAAGCAGGGGGTGCTCAGGGTTCACCCCCACGGGAGGGTGAGCTCAGCCCCTGTTGGTTTTTGGTGTTTTCAGAAATAATAACAACAGCACCCTGGTGCCAGGCAGCTCCAGGTGCCACCTGGCTGATGGAAAGGGTCTGGTGACACGGATTTGGGAGGCACCACCTGCCAGAAGAGGCAAACTTAGAGATCAGGATTGTTTTAAATGCTGTTCTTTCACAAAACACAGGAGTTAACGATATATTTAAATATATAAATATTTATACACACATTTGTGCGTATTTACAGTGCTGGAAAGAGGTACAGCAGATCTGTGGATGAAGGAGACAACAAGTCAGATCTGTGTGGTTATTTTAGCTCAGAGGGGACTGAGGGAAGCTGTGACAACAATCCCCAAGTGCCTCCTGCACTGCAAGGAGGGAATTCCCCATCATCTGTGTCCAGGGAAACTTTGGGGACCTCAAACTGCAGGAAGGAAAATTCTAATTAGACACCAGAAAAAACTTTTTAAAACCCTTTTTTTTTGGTGTTTTTTTTTTTTTTTTTGGGGGGGGGGGGGTGCGG
>VXBC01000518.1:139936-160653 GCA_013399945.1 Ploceus nigricollis | reverse complement strand
GTCAATATTTTCACCTTCCACACAACCATTTTCTGCAAATTATGACTATTTTCCTCCAGCATTTGCTTCTCCCATTTTCTCCTGGCAATATAATCCATGCAGAAAATTATCCGAGCTCTTTAGCTAAAAGATACTGACTTATTTATTCCATTTCAATTCTGAAATATTTAGAGGATACCATCTAATTCTGGAGTGTTCCCACACTGTAAGTGATTTGCCTCTGCTCACATTAAATGGTTTTCATTCCAAGCACTGCAGCACTCTAAAATGTGACATTCCCTGCCTGCAAAGCTTTTCTTTGTGCTTGGGAAATGTTATTGTTGTTATTATTATTTATTGTTATTATTATTATTATTATTACAGCAATGTAGCTGAAATCAGGGCCCTGTTGAGTGCAGTCCTTACAGGAGGAACAGGGAGGTTGAGGCACAGAAAATCCAGCAGGTGATGGAGGTCAGGTGAAGTTTGGGCTGGCTGGAACCATGCTCCTGTTTGGGACAAGGCCACCTTTGTCCTCTGCCAGTGATATGATATGTCCCTGGTATTTATTGGTATTTATTGATATTTATTATTTACTGGTATTTATTTCTCAAGTGCCACGCCAATGAACACTGGAGCACAGAGGATGGGTTTTTCACAATAAGGTGATCCATGAGAAAAGGAAAATAAATCCTCTCCGAAACGGCAAATTACAAAATTATTTGGTTTTTATTTTTTAGGGTTGCCTTTTGAGGGATGTTCTATACATTGGGAAGGGGTGGAGGCAGTGCTGGCAAAGCAAAGATCCAGCTTTTTGAACTCCTTGATAGGAAGGAATTGTTGTGGGCCAGCGAGAGGAGCAGTCCCAGCCCCACCAAACCAGAGCAGATTTCCCCACACTCCAACACTCTCCTCTTCTCCTCTAACCCTGAAAACCCCTAAATCTTTTCATACCAACAGCAGCAGCTCTCAGGAATGATGTTCCACTGCCACACTTGGTCCCAGGAAAATTTCAAACCACATTTTAGTACTTAATTACATAATTTCCAACACTGTCCTTTTAGTTTTCATGCTCCACTGCCCATAGTGTGGGTTCTTGTGTCCAGCTTGAAGTTACTTCAGCGAGATAAATCAGCCTAAAAGCAGCTTTTTACCATGGAGACTGAAAGAGAATTGTAGGTGTATTATGTGAGAGAGATGTAGATTGAGGGTTGGCTTTTCCAGCTCTAATAGCTCAGGGATAAAATTCATACAGAATGATCTCTCTGCTTTCTGCTGCTAATTCAGCTACAAAAATCTGAGGGATGCAACAGCTTTTACAACTCCTTTGCTCCATGGAAAGGGAAATTTCAGCAAAGCAGTGGCAGTCTGGCAGTGAGAAGGGCAGCAATACCATCCCAGCAACAGGAACCATATATAATACATATAAAACCAAAATTCTTACCCAGCTCCCACTGTGGTGAGTGACCCCACATTCATGAATTAATATGAAAACACCTTGAGATATTATTTAAAGGTTTAACTAATTTGTAATCACAATCCCCTGGCCCCCATGAAAAAAAAACCAAAAAAAACCCACAAGACTAATGCTCACCACTTGGGCTAGTTTTCAGAGGTCAAGAAAATAAATGTTAAGTCCATGTTTTTAATTAATTTCTACCACATAATTCTCCTCCAAATGGATTTTGGAGAGAGAGAAGTAACAAGTCTTGCCTGCAAGGCAGACAAGCAGCAGGAGGTACAGGTTTTGAATTGGCTTTTAGGAAGTCAGAAAACCCACAAAGCTGCCAGCTGGTAAAATTTAGTTCTGGGTCCTCAATTCAGAGAGACAGACAATCCAGAGATGAACAGAAGCAACAGCAGTTTGCAGCTGAACCGTTCCTGGCAAAATCCATTTACTTTGGGCATTTTTGATGATGAACTTTTCCACTTGCTCCTGAAGTTGGGCTGGAAGGACAGTGACTGATGGCTTGGGGAAGAGCTGGAATGGGAGCTGGCAGTGTGAGCACAGAACACAGCCCAGTGGCTGCTGCAGTGGAAATAAATGTGTGTGGAGGTGTCCCTGTGCAAAGCAGCCCCATCCATCCTCAGCAGCCTCAGAGGGTTTGGAAATAAACACAAATCCTGGCCTGGAAGTTCTGCCCTGAGCTAAGGCTGAGGGCAGAGCAGGGACACAGGGCACCCTCCAGCCCCAAACCCAGCGACCCCACAGCTTTACTTTGCAGCCTGTGGAAATAAAGGATGATTTTGTACCAAATTCATTAAACAAACTGTCAGGAGGGGGTTTTGCACCTGATCCTTCTCTACCACTTAGAATTGCAGCCCACAGAACTGGAGGAGGATGTGGATGCTGCTTGTTTTGGCCCAAGAACGGGGTAAACAAAGCAACGCCAGCTCACACTGGGGGCTTTTGCTTTCCTCCCTCACTGGGACACCAGGAATGTCCCCCTGGGCTCCACGTCCTTGTGGAGCAAGCCCTGGGACGAGGTTACACATCACACCTGACACCTCAGGAAATGAGAATTGGCCAAGGAGCAGCTTTGATCCTCAATTACTGCAGGTGCCAGCCAGAGTACAACAGGAGCTTTCACACCTCACTCTGTTTCCCTCGTGCATTACTCTGCTAATGCAACTTGCTGCCTTCTATTGGCAGGGAATTACAGAACCATTATTGCACGTTCATGAGAAAAAGCTCCAGATAGCAGGAGGTCAACAGGTTGAACTTCACTTACTTTGGCACTGTCAGCAGTTGGCATTGCTTGTGTTTCATGACAAAAAAGTCTCTCCTTATGCTGGAAGGAAAAAAAAAAAAACCCATACTTTGCTTTTATGTCTTGGTAATGCAGACATTTGGTTTTGAAAAGAACAGTTCAGTTCTCATTCAAATAAAAAATACTGACTTGCACAAGGCCTTACTGTTAAACGTTTGCTTTGGGTTTATATTTAAAGTCATGTAAAAAAGGCAGGTAAAACTCAGCTGAATTACATTTTCTTTGCCCCTTATGCTTTGTAATTCTTACTGAATGGAAATAAGGTGGGATTTTTTTCTCCCATTACCTGCAGCAACCATGGCTCTTTGTGGGGCTTCAGAGTGCATTGAATTTGTGTCTGACAAGACTCTGCCCAGACTCCCTAAATACTGGGGCTGGGCTAAAGGATCACAGGGGGATTTTACTGAGATATGGCGATTGCAGAGATTGTCCAGATCCAGAGGATTGAGGGAGTCCCCATCCCTGGAGGTGGCACTCAGTGCCCTGGGCTGGTGGGGTCAATCAAAGATTGAGTCCAATCTTGGAGCTCTTTTCCAACCTCATCACCTGTGTGATTCTGAGAGCTTTTCTTCTTAACCTTCACAGGCAATATTTATTATCCTTACTGCATTACAGCCTTGAAAGGAATTTCTGCTCTCCCATTCCAAACCACTTAAAAAATTCTGTTTGTCACTCATTAAGCAGCTGTAGAGAACCACACAAAATTATTAATACCACACGGCTGTGCAAACAGCAGGGAAAAATTGGTTACCACATTTTCCTCTACAAGCAAGGCAAAATCTTTACCAATTAACATTTTAGTTAGGAAATTCACTCACCATGCCTTTTCTTAAAGGTTGTAGCTCAGTCTTTTAGTTTTTTTCACAGCATTTTTCACTGTGGCTCTATTGGAGATTAGATACCCAGCAGCAAGAAGGGAGACTATGTGAATTATACTTTTAGCTCATACTTTATTCTCTTTACTTTAAAACTTCAGGAACTCAGGCATCTATTTCACCCATCATTTATCCTTGGAGACTAAGGCAGCTTCAGGGAAAAAAGCAATTACCTACTGTGGAAAGTCTAGGAGTTACAATTATGAAATAATAAAATGTCAAAGACATGTCTAATTTAGATATAGGGTTTTATACTCAGCTTAGAGAAATAGTACAAAATATTCTCTGAGCTTTTTCTAACCATCAGGTGGAATCACTCCTTTGACTGTGACACCAAATGCAAATTCACAAGTGTTTCTATAGCAGATCTGAGCGTGCATTAGAGATCAGCAATTGAAAATCTATTTTGCTTACCTTGTGACCAATAATGGAATTACAGCACTAAAAACCACTTTTCCTTCTTGGATACACCAAGTAGAACACTTCTGTCTCCAGAGTGAGTAGAACTCAGTTTTCCTTCCTCTTGGTTCTTGGAGGAATTTAATATTAGTCTCTTCCTCTCAGTGCTTGTAGTGTCACTGACAGTCCGCATAAAAACAACTCCACCTCCCCCCATGGCCACCTCTGGTTACTGCTCAAAAGAATCCTCATGGTTTATAAACCTTTAACAGCAAGGAACAAACTCCAAAGGAGCAGCAATAACAGAGTGTAACCAAACTTTTCACTGAAGTTGTCTGAGCAGAGTGATCTTTACCCAACAACACAAGGTTCTCTGGGATGCTCAACTCCTGGATTGTGGCTCTGTGCTGCCAGGGAAAGCCTTTGTGATCTTCACGTGGTGATAAGCAGCACTGCAAGGTGGCAGAGAGAGGGAAGAGATAAAACCCTTTATCAATTAATCACAGACTCTGATAGTGCCCAGGTGTGGCAGTGCAGCCTAAATTCATTAAATGAACATTAAAGCCATGAACTTGCCCAAATCTGGCAAAAATAATTGTGAGGATGCCATGCTAGACTGGGGAAGAGATGCCAGGTGACCACCAAGGAGTCAGTCCTGGTGCTGTCCCCTGCACTGTGGGAGTCCTTGGTGTGACAATGAGCTGCCTCAGCCCCTGCTGCTCCCTGAGCTCTCACAGCAGCCAGGCCTGGATGGGGCAAGGGGGACAAGGTGCAAAATCAGAAGTCAGGGAGAAAATGCTCAGGAAATCCAGCAAGCAAACCTAGGGGGAAGCATCCTGCAGTGTCTCAGACATCAAGGTCTGTGTCACAGCCAGGCTGTGGGGCAGGAGAGGCACAGAGAAGCCAAGGGACATCCCCTCCACAGACAGCTCCAGGTGAGCCAAACCTCCTCCTCTGCCTTGGAGACAACAGCACCAAGGAGTTTTGTAGCAAAATTCAAGCTTGTGTTACAGCAGGAGGAAAAAATTGTTTTGTCTCAGCCTCAAAGGAGCAAATTTAGCATTGCCCAACACCTTGTTCTGTTTAGAGGTCCAAATCCTTGGGATTGTTCATCTGTAAGAAGTGAAGCCCATGGTGGTACAAAATTCACTCCAGGACTAAGTGAAGAAGAGGGAAAAAGAACAGCTGGTTGTGGCCAAGGTTAGTGAATTCTTCATCATAAATTAAATTTATGCAGCATATTAAACTTAAATATTTGAAGGGGTTTTTTATCCTTTCAGACTGCTCTAAAACGACATCTAACAAAAAGAATGAGGACAAAGAAGCTGGCTTTACAATAGAACTGGGCAGATTTAGGACCAACATTCTCCAGTACCTTTTAACTTCTGTAAGAGAAGCCAAACGACCCAGGAGCATCATTTCAGTCCTGTTTTTTAGCATGAGCTGCTAGGGAACCACGTTCCCTACTGTTCTCTTTCAAAAGCAACATCAGCCCAGATGTGTAGGAGGAAAAGCCAAGGGGTGGAGTGAACAGTGCCCAATGGCCAGGGTGATGAGGCACAGCCCAGGGAGCTCCCACAGCTCCCAGCACACTGCCTGCAGTGCTTCCCCAGGAGGGCAGTCCTGGGGGAAGATGAGCCAGGCTGAGCAGGGCAAAGCAAGATTCTCAGGCAGAACTGCCAGGGCCTCCTCCAAGGGCAAGGGATAATCACTGCTGTGCCCAATCCAGTTATTACCATTGCACACATTACTCCAGTCTGAAGGGGAAATCAAATAAATGTATAGCAATCTAAAGCTTAGATTTGTGGCAAGTTTGTCTTGACAACCTTCCTTTCCCTCCCCACCCAAGTGAGAGAGGTAAAATGAAGAGGTAACACCTGCAGAACAAACAAGGCTGCCCTGGACACGCAGTGTGAGATCTGAACAGCACATGAAGAGGAGCACTTTGGTTGATCTAGATAGGATCATATGAAAAGATAATGTTTAATCCAGACTGGCAATATCTGCTCGTGCTGGCTGCAGCCAAGGAAGGTGTGCCACCAGGACACTGGGAGATTTCATACTCACCACTTCCCCTCAGCTCAAAATAAACCTTGCTCTGAGCTGGGCACCTGGCACATCTCACAGACTTGGACACAAATCTGTGGATCAGTATTAAAGCTTCCAGCCACAAACAAGCCAGCCTAAGCTTTTCTTCACTTCTTTATAGGCTGAGGGAAATCAAAACAAGTGATTAAGACGGTTCTTTGCTTCATTAACAAATATACAAAGTTTTATTTTGTTTATTAGATTGGTTTTCTGTATGTTAACATTATCATAGCAGTTATAACCCACATTCACAGCAGAAATTTTCTAAGAGCATTTTGCAACACTAACTGCTGTATCAGAAATCCTTAAGAGAAACTTATCTTTTAGCTACTCAGGTAACTTGAATAATAAAGTGCAAAACCACAATAAAATTTGACAGACATATGTCCCAGCTCATATTCAGTGGAAAAGAAAGGTTTATAAGACCACTAGATATGGATTCACTGCACACAACAGAAGAGTGTGACCTGAAGACACCAGTTTTCAAGTTTTCCCATTACCAGACATTGATTACAATGAATAATTTTCCATTACTTTTAAGGGTAACATATAGAAATCACAATGAGGTTATAAATAAAACAGAACACATTGGCCAGACAACCTGAAGCTTAGCCCTGTATTTGGTACCTTTTACCCAATAAAGGTTTTGGGAAGAACTGATGAACAGGAACAGTTCATTTCTTGATGAAATAACCTCTGATTTGACAAGGAACCAACTGGCAGGACGTAACACAGCAGCTTGTTTGGGACACAAGTTGTAAGTGGATTTTTATATGTATTTTTTACCACCCATAGACATAGTCTTATTCAACTTATGATTGCCAGCACTAATTACTGTCCTGCTCAATCCAAGAAAATAGAGAAATCTCAGAATATTATGGGAATCAGGTCCAACTCATAAAACACAACCCAATCTTTTGTGTTTCTCTCTCTCTACAGCCACTGTTGCAGCCTCTCCAGTACAGTACCACACACTCTTTCTAAGATAGATGAAGTATCACAAACTCCAGGGGCCTTTCCCTTCCTTCTCCCTGACTCATGGATCTTCATGAAGCCCTCTGGAGCTATGACTTAATTGAGAATCATCCACAAGGAGACTCCTCAACCCTTTTACTTACAGAATGCAAAGATGCAAATTAAGTATCACTCTAATTTCGTCAGCTCGAACATTGCTGTTCTTCTACCACTTGCCAAAAAATGACAGTTCAGCAGGCCAAGCTTTAAGAAATACCAGAAAGTTTGAACTAGAAATTGATTCTGCATCCCTTTACTAAGCTCACTTTGCTAAGGACACAAGACACCACTGTCAGAACAGAGAACAGGCTGACCAGCAAGCTTTAAGGACCATGTCCTGCTTATAGCTCTATGTGTAACCAAAAATTGCACAACATACATTCCCAAAGAACTCATTTTTACACAATACTCTCCTTCACATTGTTCTATTTGACTACAGTCAGTGCTCTCATCGAGGAAACAATTCCATGCACAAATAGACAGCAGAACATCCAGTGCTATTTGGGAGGCTGCAGTTTGCATTTCCCCCCTTTTTGATCCTTTCAGATCAGCAAATGCAAGGACCCAGCTGTTGCACCTGGGATAAGGCACTTGCCCCAGATGAGCAGTACAGCACCAGGCCAGTGTGCCAGACAATCTGGAGGGACCTTTTCTTCACCATTTAGAGCCAAACAAGGAATAGTTCTGGAGCAATTGTGCTCTTTCAGCCTGGAGTGCTCCTCCTGCAACAGCTTGTGCAGCTTTCAGAAGCTGCTTCACATTCTCCCCTAAACTTCTAGTAATGGCCACAGATTTTGCAAACTTCCAGAGGTTTATTCTATTTCCAAATCAGCTCGAGGTGCACTTCCAAGGGATTTGTCAGAACCTGTGAAACATCAGCAGGAAATCACAAAGAGAAAATTTCCACCTGTGCAGCAGCAGCTCTTAACCATCTACACAGCCAAGGTTTGTCAGTCGAGGTCTCACATGATTTCAATTCCCTGAAAAAACAAAGTTGCCTTATGGCATGCATAGTATAGATATCACTAGTGCTACCTGGAAGAGTTCTAGCTCCAATCCTCCTCCCTCCCAAAGGGGACAAATTCAAACCCACTTATCTGAAAAGTTTAAATTCAATCTTTGCTGCATATATTTCAAATAAACCTGTGCTCCAAACCTTGGAATAGCCTAGGAGTAAAAAAACCTGTTAACTCACCACTAACAGAAGACTAAGAAAGAAGTGAGATCTAGTTTCTATCAAAAACAAAAGCACATCTCACTTCTGGGTTTATTTATTACTTTCTCAAAGACATTTTAATATAATTATTCTGATATTCTGGTCTAGAGAACAGCCAAAATCTCAGTTTTAAGGAAAACCCCTCATTTTACACTGATTTGAACTCCCGGTAGCTTTAAGCACCCAAATAATTTTAATTTCTTTTTCTATTGAATGAATGTTCTGCAGTTCTAGAAAGATGAGTTATGCACTTTTGTTCACATACAAAAAGACAGTCTAACAGATGTAAACTATTTATTGAATATTTGCCACCAATATTGTTAAATACATAATCTTGCAGTTTTCCGCTTTCAAGTTAAAATGTCAGAAACAGAACACCAAATATTTACAATTCTTGTAAGGAATGTTACATAATGACACATTAAGGCGTAAATTCTTTTGGCTTATAATTCTGAAAAGAATGATAATAGCAAAAAGTGATGCAAAATCTTTCTTGTGAGATTATGATTAAGCTACAATGTTTTACAAAAATATGGTGTAAGATGGCAATAATCCCATTCAAAATCCTGCATTAGGCCCCTCGAGAGGGGCTGATAATTTATACAGTCAAAACTTTTAAAATTTACATATAAAGGTACCCTATCCACCATTGAAAAGTACAACTCTCAACATATACAGTTTTCAGGCCACAGTTTTGAAGGTCTGGAGTATCAAGTTGGTTTGATGAATTAGTCGGTTGGCACTTATGAACACATTTATTGCCCTGTGGAAAGAGAAGAATATTGCTTCAGACACTTCTAGAAACATGGCAGTGGAGAAACCCAGCATTATTGGCACCTAGGCTTTGAGAATTGGAGGCACAGGGATGTTCCACCCTGTGCTGACCTACCTGAAGCTCCCTGCTGGCTGCCAGCCAGCCTCATTTGCATAGCTAATCCCAGAAAAGCTGTGCTGATTTGGCAGGAATTTAAAAAGAATTTGGCTCTCTATCATCACTGACATCTCAATCCTTTCCTTCTGGGATTCAGATAACCAAGGGAAAACCATGGAGCAGATGACTGGGTTTGGAACCAGATGATCTTTAAGGTCACAGCCATTTTCTGACTCAGTGATTGTTAAACACCTTTCTAAAGCTGAGCTGTTCACCCCCCAGGAATTCCAGAATTGGCAACTCTTCCCTCAAGGAATACTAAACGTGCACACATGTGACAGCAGCACACTATTTTAGTTACCTTTCTGCACAGAAAGGTGTGGGGTCACAGAATTTTTCAGCTCAGGAATGACGTCTGAGCATGGCTTGTGTTTCGTGCTGGGGGGAGCAGGGATCTCACCCAATGTGCAGCTCAGACACTGAAATTCTTTCCCAAGGATGGGAAATGCATGATGGAATTTCTTACACTACTGCAAATAATTAACACTTTAAGCTTAAGCCCAGAACACACAGTACTTCTGTCCAGGAATCAAAGCTACCAAAGCCTAAACTTCTCATTTTGGTATCAAATTTAGCCCCAATTTCAGGAAGAGAAAAGAAAAACAAGAATGCTTTGATGGGAGCAGGATTGTATTCCCAGACTCTCAAGACTTTTCTCTCCTTTAGTAATGCACCACCTCCTGGGTGCTCTCAGCCTTTGCCAAGCTCAACAAGAGCTGACATCAAAGTTGGTTCCATCTTTAAAACAGAACACTTTGGCACTGTCAAAATCTGAGGGGGATCCACTCATCCTCCAAAAGAATCACTACAGTGAATTATACAGGAATAGTGACTGCAAAACCCAAGGTGAAGACCTGGAAAAAGCCTCAGTTTGAGGGCTAAAATGCTCAGCTAGAAAAAGATTCAGCTGAATTATTCCAGATACTGCAGAGCACTGTGAGGGTCTATAAAGAAAGGCCAATAAAAATGTAAATCAAAGAGAACCCTGCACAGATGTTTTGTATTTGCAAATGATACTTCAAATAGGTAAATTACTTTTCTCAATAAAAAAATCCATAATTCCTTTGTCCTTGTATATGCACTGAGAAAACCCACACAGGGCCAGGAAATTTGACTTCTCCCATTCAAATTCAAAACTAACACTGCACATGGGTGTTACATGGTGCTGAATTTAACAATTTTCCCTTTCCTCAAAGGCATTACAAAAGAAACAGCATTTTAAAGCAGCCATGGTAATGAGAGGACATAGGTAAGGAAATAATTAGGCAACTCCTAAAAAAGGCAGCTTACACCCCAAAGCCTATCCTATTTTCCTGTTAGTCATTATGTAAAACGTTGAAACAACAGGACAAAACCAACAGGACAAAAGCATACTTACTTTCCATCTTTAAAATAGGTTTTCAGAGTATCACTGAAACTTTTGGAGTATTTTACAAACTCTTTCTTTTGGTGCTCAAGTGCCTACAAAAACAAAAACACCAGGAGCAGAGTCTTAGTTCACATATTTCTGGGTACAATGAGAACCCTGAGGTTAAACTGATCAGAAAATTAATTAATGTTACATCGGGAATAAAAATTTTTTGGGTTTTTTTTTTTCTTTAGGAGAAACAAAGAGATTTAATTTTTTTTTCTAAAACTCCTGAGACCTATCACACAACCATTCTGTTGTTAAAGCATGGTGTCATTGACCAGCTAAGCTCTGCTGTTCATCCTTGGATGCAAAGGATGCCTCCTCTGTTGCTATTAGAAATGCTGGATGAAGAGCTGGTGCACATACCCGCCGGTTCTGGTACTGGTATTTCTTGAAGACATTATTTACTGTGTCAAGCAGCTCCTTTATTGCACTTGCAATGTCCCTGTTGGGCAAGAAAAAGAGAATTTCAATATCCTCAGGAGATGCCATGAAATGCTGAATTGAATCCCTTTCTAGCAGTCAAGTATTTCTCAGGGCAGTCTCTACAGAGGAAGTGTCAGACGTGATGGAGGAGACCAAATGCAGGGAGCCACAGCAGCATCCTGGGAATTCAGCCTTGGAGCCAGCAAGTTTGGTCAAGTAACATCCTCATCATTTCTAAGTGGGATCAGGCTCTCTGGCAATGGGAGCAATGCTGCTACATCTACAGAATTTCAACATTCAGGCCTAAATACAAGAAGTTTGAGCTCTCCATCTGCAGCAAAATTCATCATATTGTACTTACTTGATTGTCTGAAGAAACCTCACTCTGTCATTGATCTCGTCTGGAATCTTACTAAGAATCTGTTTAAGTGCTCGTGCCTTTTCATTAAGATCTTGGAATTCAGGTTCAGGTCTTTCAATCATATACTCTGGCAAAAAGAACATATTCAAAACCACCATTAGTTTGTCCTCAAGTCTGTAGTGACAGCTAAAAACACGACACAAAATGCACCAGGACCGCCAGGGTGAATTTGAAGGTGAACAGCACAGAAACAGCCACGAGCAGAGAACTGCAGTGAATAACCCCTGTGTGAATCAGGACAGTGCAACAATCACCTTCATTACTGCATGGTGGAAAAAGAGCCCATCTTACTTTATTTGAGACATTAAAGTCATCAAATTCAGTATTAAAATAACTTAAAGCCTGCAGTATATTCTCCTTCTGTGACAGTGTAACTGCTGCTTTTAATTTGAAATAGGGAAAAAAAAAAAGAGGATGTTATACTCCATATTTGCCTTTTCCTGGTTGTTAGCATTGCAAAAGGTGAACTATGCACCCATAAAAGCATAGTTCTAAACATTCATTTTCTTTCTTTCCTTCTCTTATTAGTCAAGTGTGGTTTTCAGGGAGATTTAATTTCTCCAACAGCATTATTCAAAAATACAAATTTTCTTCTACTATGCTGAGAAAATTCTACTAAGAAACAAATAATCTCTTCTGAAAAAAAGAAGAAATACAGAATTGCATGTTGCTAGTTAACAGTGTAATTAAAAATACAGTTATCCAACACAGGCTTTATTACCTTCTACATCATCAGCTGCCATACGCAGAAGAGACTCTGTGAAATTCACATCCACACTTTTCTTCTCCAGAATTTTCATGATGATGTCCTGTGTAAGACCTGGATTTTCTTTTTCAGCCTGTATAGCAGAGAAATTTTATATTCTTAAATATGCAAGACCTGGACATTGCAAGCACCAAGATTTTCATGTAAATTGCTTCAGATACTGCAGGAGTTTGCTAGGAACTTTGAATGTCTAATGGCTTTAGACCAGTAGATTACATTAAAAACATTTTCCACGACAAAATTCATTTTTCTTGGACTACATCACTGATTTTGTATAAGTAACTTTTCCAATAAGCCTTTGCACTCATTTTAATTTGAGTAAGAAGGGTTTTAATGCATGTCTCTATCCTGTTATATTTTCATAAACACCAAGCTTTGAGATAAATATATTGTATCCCCTGGAATTTAATTCCCTCCAACACAGGTGCTACTCCCCCCCCCTCCCCATGACATTTATAAATGTGCCTCTCATGAATCACATCATATGCTCAGACATCATCTGGGAATTGCTCTTTCAGAAAAAACCCAGCTTTTGATTGATGACATATCTAAGTACAGAGCTGGATTAACACTGGAGCTGTTCACATCACCTGTGCTGCTACCAAAAAACTGCTCTGTGTGGAAGAAAAATGAGCCTCTGTGGGTTTTTTTAGTTGGCACTACCATTTTTACCAGCATCTCAGTTTAACATTATTTGCATCCAGCTTAACTCCTTCCCACCAATTGTGAAAACACATAAAACCAACCCACACTTGTAGGAGCTCAATTTGAGACTTCAGCCATCAAGGTACATTTAGATTCAAGTGCAGGAACAGGGAAGTATCCCAGAGTTGCACAGCTCAGATATGTCATGCCTGCCATTATTTTGTTTCAATATTTGAAAAGATCACCACTTCAATAAAGCAATGTAAAGGAATATCTGTATTTTCACTCCTTAGGAATACAATGGAAAAGTCAGAAGAATCTTTTTTTTCCATTTACTGCTGGATTTCTACACAAACACTGAACTTCATCCACAAAAAAATCCCATTACCACTCACTTTGTAAACCAATTTCAAAGTCTGCTACGTGCCTATTGCTCATGAGAGCCTATTCTACAAATCTTGTGGGTTTTAGACTAAGTTTATTGTTTATTCAGTGACTGCTCCCTCATTTCAGCTTTTGTTCTGTCTGTTTAAAATTCCTCATTCAGATTTCTACTCATGACATCTGCAGACATCTCAACCTTCCAGTTCATGCAATTGTCCACTTTATTTTTAGACTACTGGATCAAGGATGAAGTCTTAGATAAAAAGACAAGGAAACAAGAAAGCTGACCTTTCAGCTTCATCATACACAGCTTACTTTTGAAACAACCATTTTTCAATGCAAGTTACTTCTCACCTTAATAAAAGCTGCTCTCAGTGTCTGAGCTGCAGACAGATTTACTCTTTCTAGCTGCAATAAAAGTTTAGAATTAATTATTAGCATTCTGTTGTTATCAGAACAAAGCAAGCCAAGTAATCACACCTTGTCCCATAAAGCAGAATGGAAAGGGGGATTGACAGAAGCTTTCAAATTGCTGGTCTCACTTCAGAGATACTATAAAAGTAAAGTTAATCCCAAAGGAAAGAGTTACCCCCACAAATGAAAACAAAAATCACTGGATGTATTTTGCAGCAAAAGTCTGACAGAAGATTTTGAGAACATCTTGGCAATCTCTGATACTCAGAAAAAAACCAAATATCCAATTAAATAACAACCATTAGCAGTAAAATTAATATGCATCAAGCTGTTCACAGGTTCAACTGTGTGCTATTTCCTGCCAGAGAATACCAGAGCTGGCATTTTTGTGAAAATCCTCTGTTAAAGGTAAGAGGAAAAGCTCAGGACCAAGACAACCAGCAAGCTTTGATGAGCATGAAACTATTCATGACAAGAAGGGTGAAACAATGCAGAGAGATGTGTTAGACAAAGCTTTCCCAAGATGAACAACATGTTACCGTGGCCTCATTTCCCAAAATAAAGGGGATTACTGCATTCCAAGGTAAACTGGAGCTCACCTCATTAAAGACAGGGTACATAACAGCATAGAGAGGCATGGAAACCATAGAAGTGGTCTCTGCTTCATTCTTCATCTCTTCCATTGTCATCCTCATTCAAAGAGCCACTTCTCAAGGAAAACACTACCGAAGCAAAAAACTCCTCATTCACTGAAATGTCTCTTCTTTTTCCTCGTTGTGCAAGAATAATTGAAGAACTTGGAAAATCTATTGTCCTTAGGGTGTGTGAGAAAAGAGAAAACAAACACACAAATGCTCATGAGGGACAGGTTCTAAAAATGACAAGGCACAGGTCAATGTGAGTTCTGTGTGTAGAAACCAGGGATTTCTATTTCTTATTACATGAGTCAAGTAAACGTGGAATGACCACTTGGTGTAACTTCAAAACCCTAACTGAAATCATTTAAATGAATATTTTAAAGAAAAGGTGCTACCCCAAGTGTTTTTCCCTTCAAGCTCTTATGGAATCAATTCTCCTGAAAGCAAGGATTTTATGTGCTATTTACAAAAATCTTGCCACCACTAATAGGCAGCAGCATAAGGTTCCTGACAACTCCCATCCAGGAAAACACTTGGAAAGCACTACTACACAATGCTGCAGCCCCAACCTCATCCAGATGCATTGTGACTATTAAAACTACCTATAAATACTCCATATTTTTGCACATGCATCAAGCTGTGATTCTGCTAGAGATCAGTGCCCACTTTCCACCCATCTGAATGTGAACACTACATCTTTGGTTTTATATAAGCTGAAGTCATGTTTCCACTCAGGGTGTGCCACCAGCTATGTTAACTCAATGGAAAATTATTGTTCCAGTAACTGAACCTCTGTTTTGGAAGTTCTCCACCCAGCCCAGCTCATCATATCCAACATGGAAGGATCACTGCTCAGACCCAGAAATTATGTGGATAAAAGGTCACCTTATAGTTGATAAAAACCCCTTGTTCCAGCCTGCTGTATCTTCTATTAATCAGATTCTTTTAAAAATATTTTATATGACATAATTGAGTTTAAAGACCTGAAGTCCATGTCAGAAATAAAGATAAAAAGACAGATATTAAAGGTTTTAATTTTTAGATTTGCTTGGAGGATTTAATGCACTAGAGGAGGGATTTTTCCTCCTAGCAAGCTCCAGACACCTGGCATTTGCATGTCTGTGTAATTTACTGAAATTTTAGTAAGAACTGAAAAGAGTGAAATGATAGGAAACAGCAGAAACTACTCCAGCATTCAATATCACTTCCTGAGAGTATGAACAGGTTAAGAACATGCCAAGACATTTCTTCAAGTCATATTCCTCATTATGCTCTGCACTGGCTAAAGACCTTCAGGCTGTTTAAACAGAAGAACAGGTATTTTTTGTCCAGAGCAGATATATAATTGTTTAGCCATAATTATACAAGTGAAATTTGTTACTGATTACAGTCAGCACAGAGAAGAAACTGGATGACTACAAATCCTGTGCATATCTCTTCTGGGTTTGTGAACAGTAAAAGCTGAAGAAAAATTAAACATAACTACAGTAAAAACTTTATCCAAGTCTTCTAACATGGACTGCTTATTGCAAAACCTCACTTTGTTTCTCCTGCTGTTCCAACCTCAAAGTGCCACAGAGGAGCTGATTCCTCCAGCCCCAGAAAAGGATTCCTGAGACTTTAGAAAGGGGTCTGGATGGATGAAATGCATCCACAGGGATGGAACTGCAATAATCAGGGGTCTCACAACTTTATCACGCAGCCCTGGTATTTTACAGCTGTCAAGAACATGGAAGAATACAAGTGAATATTCATCATTCCTCGAAAAGTTGAGTGTTTTCCCAAGAACTTGTTTCAGTTACATAAATTCATGCGAGGTCTGCTCACATGGGGGGAGGGAACTTGTCTGAACAAGTTTTCACTCCCTACTGCAGGTACAAGCTGTCCCATTTATTATCCATGTGTATTCCCTGCTGGATGGAGATCTGCTTGTCTTGCTGTTTAATTCCTCCCTTCTGGAAGTTCAGTGAATGTCCACTCACACATCTGACAAGCACCACCTGCATTCACAGATGAATTTATAGCTTGTTTTTATCTGTATTCTCAGAGTAAGTTTTTTAAATAGTTAAATCAGGTCACTGAACATTGTTCTACCCAAAAGATTTTTATCACAGGAAGAAGGGCAAAAAAAGGACAAAATTGCCATTAGATATAATTACTTTGTTTTTATGGGTTAGCAGTATCCACACACACACAAAAGGAAGTACTAAGTGAAATGATGGATTTTTATGATGATGAAAACCTATTACACTGTGAGCTACCATGAAGAACTCATTTTCTCCTGAAGAACCATAAGCTATTGTTACTAATCCATGGTACAGTTAAGACCCTTATATAAAAACAATTATACATTATCTATTACCCCTTTTCCAGACACTGACACTTCTAAAAAAAAAATACAACACTTGGATTTATATTAACACAAAGGATACCAATTTTGCAACTGAAGAGGTGGGTTTATATATACGTGCACACAAGAAATGTTTAAGAACACCAAACGCTTTTGTTGCCAAGGTATGAAGAGAAATATATTCAATTTATCACACTGCTTGTTCATTATTTCAGAAATCTCCCTGCTTTCCAGAAGATACACTAGGAAGCATCACAGTGTCATGAAGGACCTGACTGCTAAAATTCTCAAACTGTTTATCTTTACAGTTAGGAATCAACTTCACATCTTTTGGATGTAACTTAGTCACTGCAGTCTTTGCTAGTGTTAAATAGAAAGAATAATTATCTTCACAAAAACTCTGTGTTCATTGTGTTACTAGAAGTCAGTTAGTCATAGCTGCACTAAACCACATCCAAATACTCTTGAAGAAGGTCTCAATCCTGATTAGGGACTAAATCCTCATGAAAACTGAAGTTTCTGTTCTATTTAGATCAATTATCAGCAAGTCCACTAACCTTCAAAATGGCCTGACTCAAGCCAAAGTTTAATGCACATTATCAGCAGCAAGGAGGAGCTTTCAGCATTTCTTTTAGGATGTGATCAAAAGCAGCTCTGCACAGCTGCCAGACTTCCTGACAGTCTCTTGTAACAGCTTAACTTCAGTTCCTCCAATCTCAAAAGAGCCTTTTCTTTGAGAGGAGTTTACCCTAGTTTCATCTGTCATCTGGTTTATTTTACATTCCCAAAAAAGGTGGAATAAGATTCCATGAGAAGGTGATTTATTAGGACAGCACAGGGGAGTGGTAGAGTTGAGAAAATCCTGGAAAACTGTAAGATGTATAAAAGGTGTTACTCTGCTGGCAAATTGGTCTGAGGGGCAGATGAAGAGAAGACAGCAGGACACTATCAAATACTGAACTGAGTGTCAGCCTGATCCCCCTGTTATTACAGGGACCCCACAGCCCAAATCTCTGGGTGTGCACTGAGAGTCCTGGGAGAGAGCGTACAGAATGATACAGGGAATTGAAACAGAATCTGGATTTGTCAACTCTGCTAAAATACCAGTTCATACAACCCTGACTGCTCAGTCCTGAGCCATCAAACACACCAGGCTGGATTCCAAGAGATGCACTAACATGGAATACGTGCTTTCACTGTCAGAATAAATCTTACATTCTAACCTTTAAGTCTCAGCACTAAAATATGATCCCAGCCAGTCAGCAAACATGGAGAGAGCTGGTATATTTTAGGTGAGGAATAGATTTGGAAAGGTTCTTTGACAGACCTATTCCCCCATAGCCACCCAATGACATTTTAAATCATTCAATGAACTTTAGCAGAAAAAAAAACCCCAAAAACCGAACTTCTGCCAAGAAGGGTGAAAAGCACAAACCACCACACTTCCTAGATGTACAACCACCATTGTCAGTGTCTAAGGTGACAATTTGCTTTCTCTAATGTGTGTCATTTACTGACAGACTTTTGGTCATGCACTTAAATCAAGCAGAGCTGCTTAATAAGAACACAACCATCACCATGAAATTACAGCAGGGAGGATCTTCCCCAAATCCACACCTGCTCCTAGGCCAGGCTGAAAAGGAGCGAGGTTTCCACCAAAGAAAGGTGTTTGTGTAACACAATCTTCTGAAGCAGTGCTTAAAGCAAAGAGAGCAGACTCTCATGATTTCAACTTTTCAAGTTTTAAACCAACAGAAACATTTGGTATCAATTGGCAGGGTTTCAGCTCTGTCATCAGCAGATCTACCTCTGCACTGATGTTGTCTCTATTCCCTTCTCCAGGCTCCATCTACCCTAGATCTGGTAAGTGCTTAGACATTAATATTCTTTTTTAGAAAAGTACTACAGAGGAACAAGGCCCAAGGCAGTGATTACAAATATTATTATTTCAGTGGTTGGCTTCTAGCAAAAATCACAGCTCCATTCCTGCTGGAAAAGACTACCTTACTGCCAAGAGGTTTGCTCCACTTTTTGCAGGGAGGATTCAAGAAGAGGTTTCACCTTTAACCTGATCTGAGATCCCTGAGTTACCAGAAAAATTCATTCAAGTCCAGGAAGAAAGAGTGGGGGAAGGGAAAGAACAGCATAAATCCCATCTGAATTCAGAGGCAGAGCTTGAATCAAAATGTAAGACCAATGTGCATGGGAGGAGGGAGTGTAGGTAATTTACTACTGCTGTTGTAAAGTTTATGGAAGCAAAAAAAAATTGCAGAATTTGCTCTTTTAACTATATACACACCACACACCTGTCTTGGTAACTCTGTTTCTGTCATTAATGGTCACTTGAAAGAAAAAAAAAACCCTAACCCACATGTCTTTTTTTTTTTTTTTTTGGTCAGATGTTCCCTTACCTGCCACTGTATTTTAATTATCAATTGCAATCATTTCCCATTGTATAACTTAGATTATTTGATACAAAGCTTCAAAGCTTTGCGTTTCAGATACAGAATTATTTTCCTTCTTTTTAAAACTGAGTATGGGTGGATTCACTGGGATTAGCATACAGATCAAGTATTAGGATAACAATCTGTATTTTAAAATCAGCAACAATAACAAGAGACTTAAAAGGCATCCTACTGAACTGATTCCACATCCTACTGATTCTTACACCAAACAGTTTCACTGCAGAGTTAATAAAAGGAACCAGCAAATAGCATTGAAGTTTGAAAGTGTCTTCAAATGCCTCTCACTAGAACAGAAATGCAGTTTTCAAACATCTCCACACACGTGTAACAGTTACCTGCAGTGCAATTCACTCTCACAAAGCAGAACTGCTTATGCATTTGATTACTGTAAGAGCAGTTCTATGACTAATTCAGAAATGACACAGACCTGTGATAAATCCAAGACGTCTATTTTTAGAACTCTATCAACTTAAAAAACAAAAACCAAGCCTAGCCTGAAGTCAGGCTTATTAATAGTCTTATAAATAGTCTGGACTTCAAAATGGAAGTGATTTAATCTGTCCTAATACACCCAGTCTGTGTCTCACATGAGACCCTACAGCCTGTGCTCCAGTTCCACCAGCCAGCAAACCCAGAACTGTTATACAGCATAACTGAAACAGGTCAACAATGTTAGAATATATAACCACAACAACATATCCCCGTTTCTCTTTCTTTTTCACCTCTCTGGGAATGTGAAAGTGAAGCCATTACTTTACCAAACACAAATAGGTATGACACAGCTCCAAAGGGACAAAAATACATTCCAACGTGTGAACAAATACCAGAGGAGAATTAGTTCCTCTGATAACAGGAACAGCACAAGGTTTCAGCCACCCAGTATGTGCGAGCTACAGGAAAAACACCAACCCAACTCACCAGTTCAGTGAGCAACTTAATGGGACACCCCAGCCCTGAAGACCTGCCCTGACTGCTCAGTCCCCAAGGGGGGCACAGCCGGGGGACCCTGCAGAGAAGGAATCACAGAATCAATTAGGTTGGAAAAGACATCCACGATCATCGAGTCTGACCTTTGAACAAACACCACCTTGTCAACCAGACCATGGCACCGAATGCCACGTCCAGCCTCTCCTTAAACACCTCCAGGAACGGTGACTCCACCACCTCCCAGGGCAGCCTATTCCGATGTCTAATCACCCCTTCTGTGAATAATTTCTCCCTAATGCTCAACCTTCACCTCCCCTGGCGCAGGAAGGGGGAAGGAGCCGAGCCGCCCTTTCTCCCTGCCCGCCGCAGCCACCTGACAGCGCTCCGCTCCGAGAGGACGAGCTAAAAATAATACACACAAAAATAAAACACATCCGGGCCTGCGCCTGCCGGGCCGGGGCCGAGCGAACCAGCACCAGGCCGGGAACACCGGAGCGGGGCCAGGCCCCAACCCCGCGGCCGCGGGAAGGGCGGGGAGAAGGACAAGCCCTCGGCGCTGCCTCAGGGCCGGAGGAAGGAGGTCACCGCCCGGCCGGG